>CM042389.1:10822838-10942607 GCA_023634145.1 Thymallus thymallus
GTCAGACCCACCTACTGACTGGGGCGTGAGTGACAGCAGCAGTTTACATTGGGCTGTCATACAGTAGGCTAGTTGAAGGTGAATATCCACCCACTACACATACAGCTTTGCATCATACTGTGCTTTACACATACTCAATTTGGAATCAAAAGCTAAATAATGTATTCATTGGCCTTACATAATGCTACATACTGAAAATAGACGGGAGTAGGGTTTCTATGAGTCCTTTATTTT
Organism: Thymallus thymallus; assembly: GCA_023634145.1. Classification (NCBI taxonomy): domain Eukaryota; kingdom Metazoa; phylum Chordata; class Actinopteri; order Salmoniformes; family Salmonidae; genus Thymallus; species Thymallus thymallus. The sequence continues at coordinate 10,823,073 of CM042389.1, forward strand.
CATAGATGTAGCCAAAGATGCATGAAGCTGTTATTGTTTCCACCGCTGAGTGAGTCAACGTTAGCTCAACCTGCTTCAGGTACCTCAGCATAGCAGACTAAATTTATAACCAGAAGGAAAGAATGAAGGAGATGGGCAAAAGAAAGAGCGAGAGAAACAGAGGGAGAGGTGAGTTACTGAGCTGTCTTAGAGCAGGAAAATCAATACTTGGATACCTGACTTTGTTACATCTGTTAAACAACCACTCTTGATTGGAGGCAAGTGTTTAGTGCTTACGGTTGCATTTGCTGCAAACAAATTATAATGATCTCCATTCAGAACATCCTCTGTACTGCACTTGAAACTAATTTTAACTAGCGTTAATGTGTTTTACACCCATTCACTCTGATTAATGTACAGATGCTATTATATAGTTGCCTGCAGAATGCTACCAGACTTGATCATGAAGTGCCCGAGACAGGCTAGCTAGACACCAACAGTCAACTTACCCAGTCGCTTAATGTAGAAAAACAGAACATCCTATTGACCTGGCAAAAAAAAAAAAAAACTCCATGGAAGGGGTAATCGTTGGTAGAGTTTGGTATGAGTTTTTTTGCCGTGGATGGTCGTGGATCAGTGTTGCTTGCTGGCTTCCCAGCAGGGTCAGCCCTCAGTCTTGAACTGTGGTTGTGCTGAGCCTACTGGCAGGGCCAACCCCTGGCCGTAAACTGAGATTGTGCTGGTCCCCCTGCTAGAGGGGGCAGCCCCTGGTCATGGTCCGAGGTTGAGCTCCTCAAAGTTGTGCAAGAAGCCTGATGGTTGAGTCGATGTAGAGGCCAGCCCTCGTTTGAGGACCGAGGTTGAGCTGACCCACCATAGTGCAGAAAGCCTGAGGGTGATTTGATAGCAAGGCAGTGGTGGGTCACTGGCTCATCATTCACTGCAGTGCAGATTGGATGTAGGTGAGCAAATTGGAGTTCCTTTTCGAGCGGCCGCATTCCAATATGAATGTCGGTGCCAATGTATGGAGTTCCTGCTCTAGCCACATTCCAATATGTAAGTCTGAGCCCATATATGGTGTCTCCCCCCCCCCCCCCCCCCACCCCACATACACACACACAGGAGGCTGTTGAGGGGAGGACTGCTCATAATAATGGCTGGAACAGTGCAAATGGAATGGCATCAAATACCTTGAAACCATATGTTTGATGTATTTGATACCATTCCACTGATTCCGCTCCAGTCGTTACCACAAGCCTGTCCTCCCCAATTAAGTTGCCACCAACCTCCTGTGATAAACTACTGTAATGAGTAACATGGACCAAGTTTGTGACCAGCCCAGTATGGTCACAGAGTCACAGAGCAGGAGTATCAGCCCCCATTAGAAATCCATGCAGCAAAGTGAGACACAGATGTTTTTGGGATGTGCCCATTCACTTTGACACATTCATATGACATAGTATTATGTGGGAGCATGGAATACTGTTTGTACTGTTAGCTCACTCATTTTCCATATTAATATTCAGAGGCATTTTGAGTCATTATTTGGGACAAGGGTGAAATTCCGGATGTGTCAATTTAAAGAAGCTTCAGTTTTAGGGATCATATTGTTCTAGCTAGGGTAGTTCATTACACTGTAGTCTTTAAATCCTCTCCACTCCTGGCTCCAGCTCATTTGAAAACATGTGTGATGTTGATGAATGGCCACAGCCTCAAGTGTCTCTTCCAATCTCTCCCCCTGATGTGCGTGAGCTGAAGGAAAACTCCAATCAATCATCTAATCTCCCACTCTTACCCTCAACACACCACACTGCTCAGTTTGTGCTTGGATCAGCAGTGTGTGTGTGTGTGTGTGTGTGTGTGTGTGTGTGTGTGTGTGTGTGTGTGTGTGTGTGTGTGTGTGTGTGTGTGTGTGTGTGTCTGTCTGTGTATCTTTGTGTGTGTGTTCGTGCTTGCTTGCGTGTGCGTGCATGCAGATTTCATGCTTGCTAAGGACTTGCGTTTTCAATATGATATTGTGCACTTATCAAGTCAATAGCAGCAGTTCAGGTGTATATCTCAATTCCTTACATTTTCAGTATCAACTCTAAGCAGAAAACAGGGTGACAATTTATTCAAGGTTTTAGTATTCAGTTGCTTCAGTAGAATTCTACTCCAGAGAACCTTGAACGATGCAACTATATTTGAACAAAAGCTTTTTCGCTTACAATTTGCTATATTGAGATGAAAAAGGCCACTGCTCTCAGATCACTTACAGTCATGTGAAAAAGTAAGTACACCCCCTGGAAAGTTGTCTTTTTTTAAACATATTTGGACAGATGGATATGTAATCTTCACTTCAACACTATTGACAGATAAAGGTTACCCAATTTAACAAATGACACAACAACAAAAAAAACGTTGAAAATGTTATGCAATTAAAATAAACAAAAATGCCTTTTCCTTATGGGGAAAAAGTTAGTACACCCCTACCTTCACCATCACATAACAAAAATTAGATTTTTTTTTGGGTAATTTGTTAAAATGACTAACCTTTATCTGTCAATAGTGTTGAAGTGAAGATTACATATCCATCTATCCAAATATGTAAAAACAAAAAAGACAACTTTCCAGGTGGTGTACTTTTCACATGACTATAGCTGTAATTGTGACACAAATGGAATGGTTGAGAGAGTTTCTTTATTTACACTGAAATAATGTTCTACACACATTTTCCAAAGCTCTTTCTGTTGTGGTTTACACCTCATGTAAACTGAAAGATTCATGCAAAGCTTTTGACTTTCATCATGGACACACCTTTGTCTCTCGGAGCGCTTGGCACAAAACGCTGATGACAAGACTCAGCGAGGCAGAGGCATAGTTGCCTAAGTTACCTCATAATATCACGGTTACTCCCCTGCCTTGGCTGGTGAGGGACAATAGATACACAATAGATGCTTTTCTGATCCTCCATCCAGACTACTACTCCAGGCCAATGTGTAAAACCAGGGTATTTTTTGGAAGTTCCCAGAATTTTGCAACCTTAATCACACTCAGCACTACAGGCCCACTATTACTTCCTCACCACCCCTTGTTCCAAGCTAGACAGCGGATGTAGGAAGAGAGCAGTGAGCCTGGGAGGTCCGAGCTGTCTTCCCTGGGGTTTGTCTCTGACACCCACAGAGAGACAGAGAAAGGATCAGAACAATGAGACTGTCAGCGCCACTTTCTTAGAGTTGCTTCAGCTCTTTAGTCACAGCGTCACTGTCCTCACAGTGCTCTTGTGCCCTCCAGTCAGGCTCCCCTCCAGAGCTAGCGTGCGATCAGTGACTGCGATTCTACAAGAAAGTCATGACTCATGTACTGGAGCCAGCTCTGCAGAGTGGTCACTAGCTGGCACAGCCACAAAGTCAAACAATCTGATTTTAAACCTTACCCTAACCTTAACCCTAACCTTAACCACACTGTTAACCCTTATGCCTATCACTTACCTTTTATTAAGACCAAAAGCACATTTTTGTTCACATGAATTTTTACAATATTAACTTTTTTTAAATAATTTTCTTTTTGACTTTGCAGCTGATCTATCTAGCGGAATATTGCCAGTTTTCATGCAAGATTCATGACAATAAACTTCTACCTGCAACTGCAACTGCAATTGGGGAATTGTTCCCTTGAGTGTCACCCCTGTCCTTGTCACAAACGGACAGCCCAGTATATCAGGCAAGGCCTGTTTGTAGAGCCTATAGCTTTTACAAGGACAGAGAATAAGCCAGGGAGATAGAGATAGCTAGATAGGTAGATAAAAGTGCCATAGACCAGGAATTCCACATGGGTTGTGCGCGCAGGGTACACTAAATTAGAAGGGTTGCAGCCAAGGGGTGGGGAACGTCTGTAAACCCTACAGGGAGAGGAGTGAACAGGTATAGAAAACACACACTGAGTTGCCAAAGGTACAAAATAGCTAAATTAGATCATCAGAAATAACTAGGTAAGACTCTCAAATGAGAGAGTGGTTTGGAGCCTTCCTCTATTTCCTTCCTTGAATATCTCCACAGAACAACTCGGCAAAAACGTCTTAGTTTTGCAACGAGACCTCCGCTTACACAGCTGCCGCTGAGAGATAAGAGGGCCGACCAAAGTACTAACTCTAATTGCTAATTGCCTTGCAGAGATGAAGAGCACACCTCCAATACAGCCACTTATTACGAAAACAATAACAATCAAAAATTGCCCTGCCCCTTGATCCTGGTTGACGTGTCAACAATCAGTTGCACGTTATGAGCAGTCAGCAGTTCACACATCAAGTAGGCAACTGGGAAGACAGGCAGCTTTTAAAGTAGATGGCCCTAGCTAGAAAAAAGACAGTACTAAACAGATTGAGACAAAACAATTATCAAGAGTCCTCTAGCTATAGAATCAAGCACATAACATATCATACGAATTGTAATTCGTAACATATCATACGAATTGTAATTCGTAACATATCATACGAATTGTAATTCGTAACATATCGTACAAATTGGAATTTGTAACATATCATACGAATTGGAATTCGGAACATATCATACGAATTGGAATTTGTAACATATCATACGAATTGTAATTCATAACATATCATACGAATTGTAATTCGTAACATATCATACGAATTGTTATTCGTAAAATATCATACTAATTTGAGTGACCCGGATTTTCATTTACTATGTTACATCTAGCCAAGTTGCCGCAGTGACTCACCTCTGTCTATGACTGTTAGCACTGAAGATGCAATTCAAAACATCCTGTTGTCATTACTCATCATATAATGTGTGTGTGCCTCTTGTTCTTATTCTCCCCCAGCCCACTGTCAACTCTGATCAGCAGTGTGTGTGTGTGTGTGTGTGTATGTGTGTGTGTGTGTGTATGTGTGTCCTCGTGTGACTCTTGTCTTTTCTTCACTCAAACTGTCCAGGGGCATGTCATGTCCGCTCATCTCCTTGTCCAATCAGGTACCATTATGTCATCTCCTTGTCCTATCAGGGTTCATTATGTCTGTTGGCCGTGAAAGGCGCTGAGTGACGATAAGTTCATCTCAGTGCTCAGTGACACAGTGTCTGCTCCCCAGGGTACAGTACTCACTGTCTTTATATTAGAGAGCTTTATATCAATGCTAGAGGTCCACCCTGTCCTCTGCCATGACAAACACACACACATATACACTATGTACACACACACAGTGCATATGTGACTGGTTACAGGATCCTAGGCGTTTGACGCTAGATCCTACTTTACAGGAGGGCCGTTTGATTATTTTAATTGTTTCTTCAGAATGCCTTTTTGAATATGTGTACTTTCATTAGCCTTCAATATCGTATGTGATCTATAAACAGTGGCGATTTTAGCATGTAAATCTTGGTGGGGAAAAACATTTAAATATGTGGGATGCATGCCAGCAAATCCACTACACAACACAACACTGAACAATACATGAATTGCACTGTAACGGTGACAAACGGTGCCCGCAAACTGTTAAGGCCTACATAAAGCTGTCCCAACAGCAGTCCCAACACTTTATCACTGCTACACCTGGCTATCAGCGGAGCCCTGTCTGGCAGCGAAATTCAGCCTCATTTACATAGCTGATATGGCTGACTTGCTTAAACAAATGTGGTTTCTACTGACAATTGAGAAGTACAAAGTATGGCATAAGGGGACAACAAGCGGATAAGAGGCAATCCGTAATTTCGATTAAGACATTAAGGAGCGAGCTAGGACGGACGTATTCAATATAACTATGTGTTCAGCACTTTTAAAATGTACAGCAACAGAATTCAGAACATGGGCCGTTCTTACAGTGTTCTCCCTGTACACCAAGCCAGAACTGTAGGATAAATAAAGGGGGCATATAAGCAGACAATGAAAGCTCTTACAATATTCAGTGATTACATTTCTCAAGTTCCCAGTTGTCTTGAACTCACTAAAGTCAGATTTTGCAGATCCGAGTTAACAGTTGTTTTGAGTGCTGCACAAATCATACTTCATTGACAGCATGGCCAATGTTGAATGTTTATCATTTTAAACTAGGAAAAGGGACCCTTAATCTTGGGACCACACAGCCACTCCACTGAATAGCAGGCTAATGATTGCTTTTCAATGCTTGCAGTTAGCCACTGATTCCTTCCAAACCACTCATTGTTAAATTTTTCTCTTCATATGACAAGGATTAAGAAGGATTTGCCAGTAGACTGTCGACTTGATTGATGATGACTGCTAGCTAATATTTTGAAAGTATGATGTTGACATCATCAGTCCAATCAAAGCTACTTTAGATATAATGTAATTCAATGTCATTTTATCTGTGGCCAATGACCTTGAGCCTTCTTGGATGGGCACTTCTAATGTAACTCAATGGCAGCACCCAAGAGGCTTGAATTTTCGAGCTCTACACTGTGACTTGGCGGTAACGTAGTGTCCCCATGAGTGACAGAATGCTCTGTATTTTATTCTGGCTTGCCCCACCACCACAGAAAGCACTGAGCTAGGATGAAACACCTGCATTTTGGAGCTGGCTTACTCAAGAAAACAAAAAAGAGCTTGTATGCGGCTTTATTAACTCAACGATATATATGTTTTTTTACATTGTTTGCTAACTTATATGTGGCACGTATTAATACTAAGATAACATGCAAAACAGGCAAGCCCCCAAAAAATCGAATGACTGGTCGCCACTGTCTATAAATATGAATAAAACATTTAAATGATGAGCCTATTTTAGCAAAGGAGAAAGCACTGAGCTACAGTGTATAGGGAGAAAGACAGGATCCTTCCAAGCAAGCTCTCATTCGCTGAGACAATGGAGGGGCTGGACATGCCGAGAGATTAGTCCTGATTGGTCTGTTATGTCACAGGCTTCCGTATAGAACAGAATGGGGGCTTCCCTGGTCAGTACAGTATAAGCTACTGCAGATTTCTTTGAAAGATATAGCTATGGACAACTGCAAAAGTGTTCCTACAGCTCTCAACAACATTGCTGCCTTGAATTTAGCTGGTGCTATCGACAAAACTCAGTGGCAAAAATGTGTGAGAGACTGCTTTCGGGAGGACAATGCCATTCTTAAGCAATACGGCACAAGAGGCAGTGCTGTGTAGTCCCAGTTGTTATTAGTTATACAGAAAAAACAAAACATACCGAAAAGCTGCCGTGTGGTTCAATGTACATGTAGCCAGGTCTAAAATCCTGACCTACAGTTTGCAATAGTCCCACATATGTAAATAGAGCCCTGTGTCTTCCGGCTAATCGGTGTGGGAGAGTGGGAAACGTGGGGACGAGGTGTCCAAGTAGGCTACACGTAGCTATGTGTGTGGAAAACATTTCATCACAGGTAAAACATTTAGTACAGTCCGTTTTTTACTCCACTCACTACTTGTAGCTGTATAGTCTGTTTGATTGTGTTGCTGGTCTTGGCTAGCTTAATGTTGGTAGTTAGCTAGCACTCACTCATGTGGCTGCTAGCATCATCATGAAAAGGGGCAAGGGAAGCCCTGCCATATTATGCTTTTCTAAGTAGTGAGAAAGCTAGGGAGCAGGCATTGTTGAAAAGTAATCTTTATACATGTTGTAAGTTTCTTAAATGCAGTTTTGTAATTGACAAAACCAAGCAGACAACAAGAAAATTGCATTTGAAAAAGGTTACGTTTTTGCTGTGAGCCAATGGGGTAACCTAGGTAACCACAGGTTGTTTTCCCCACAAGCAAATAAAATAAAATACAATCAAATCAAACTTTATTTGTCACATGCGCCGAATACAACAGGTGTAGACCTTACCGTGAAATGCTTACTTACAAGCCCTTAACCAACAATGCAGTTCAAGAAAAGGGTACCGGTACAGAGCCATTGTGCAGGGGTACAAGGTAGTTGTGGTAATTGAGGTAATATGTACTACATAGGTAGGGGTACAAGTGACTAGGCAATCAGCAGGATAGATAATAAACAGAGTAGCAGCAGCGTATGTGAAGAGTGGGGAAGAGTGTCTATGTGTGAGTGTGTGTGGCGTATGTTATGTGTGTGTATATGTGTGTTGGAGTGTCAGTGTAGTATGTGTGAGTGTGTGGGTAAAGTCCAGTGAGTGTGTGGGTCCAGTGAGTGACTATGCATAGGTAATAGACAGCGAGTAACAGCAGTGTTAAAACAAATGGAGGGGGGTGGCCATTTGATTAATTGCGGCAGATAGCCTAGTGGTTAGGGCGTTGGGCCAGTAACCAAAAGGTTATTTCAGCTTTTATTTCTTTCATCACATTCCCAGTGAGTCAGAAGTTTACATACACTCAATTAGTATTTGGTAGCATTGCCTTTAAATTGTTTAACTTGGGTGAAACGTTTCGGGTAGCCTTCCACAAGCTTCCCACTATAAGTTGGGTGAATTTTGGCCCATTCCTCCTGACAGAACTGGTGTAACTGAGTTAGGTTTGTAGGCCTCCTTGCTCGCACACGCTTTTTCAGTTCAGCCCACATATATATATATTGAGGTCAGGGCTTTGTGATGGCCACTCCAATACCTTGACTTTGTTGTCCTTAAGCCATTTTGCCACAACTTTGGAAGTATGCTTGGGGTCTTTGTCCATTTGGAAGACCCTTTTGCGACAAAGCTTTAACTTCCTGACTGATGTCCTGAGATGTTGCTTCAATATATCCACATAACTTTCCTTCCTCATGATGCCATCTATTTTGTGAAGTGCACCAGACCCTGCTGCAGCAAAGCACCCCCACAACATGATGCTGCAACCACTGTGCTTCACGGTTGGGATGGTGTTCTTCGACTTGATAGCCTCCCCCTTTTTCCTCCAAACATAACGGTGGTCATTATGGCCAAACAGTTATATTTTTGTTTCATCAGACCAGAGGACATTTCTCCAAAAAGTACGATCTTTGTCCCCATGTGCAGTTGCAAACCGTAGTCTGGCTTTTTTATGGCAATTTTGGAGCAGTGGCTTCTTCCTTGCTGAGCGGCCTTTCAGGTTATGTCGATATAGGCCTTGTTTTACTGTGGATATAGATACTTTTGTACCTGTTTCCTCCAGCATCTTCACAAGGTCCTTTGCTGTTGTTCTGGGATTGATTTGTACTTTCCGCACCAAAGTACGTTCATCTCTAGGAGACAGAACACGTCTCCTTCCTGAGCGGTATGACGGCTGCGTGGTCCCATGGTGTTTATACTTGCGTACTATTGTTTGTACAGATGAACGTGGTACCTTCAGGCGTTTGGAAATTACTCCCAAGGATGAACCAGACTTGTGGAGGTCTACAATTTGGCTGGTTTCTTTTGATTTTCCCTTGATGTCGAGCAAAGAGGCACTGAGTTTGAAGGTAGGCCTTGAAATACATCCACAGGTACCCCTCCAATTGACTCAAATTATGTCAATTACCCTATCAGAAGCTTCCAAGCTGTTTAAAGGCACAGTCAAGTTAGTGTATGTAAACTTCTGACCCATTGGAGTTGTGATATAGTGAATTATAAGTGAAATAATCTGTCTGTAAACAATTAATTAATTGTGTCATGCACAAAGTACTGTAGATGTCCTAACTGACTTGCCAAAACTATAGTTTGTTAACATGAAATCTGTGGAGTGGTTGAAAAATGATTTAATGACTTCAACCTAAGTGTATGTAAACTTCCGACTTGAACTGTATATAAAGTTAAAATAAATAAAAGATATAAGTCCTGAATGGCAGGAAGCTTGGCCCCAGTGATGTACTGGGCCGTACACAATACCCTCTGTAGTGCCTTACGGTCAGATGCCAAGCAGTTGCCATACCAGGCGGTGATGCAACTGGTCAGGATGCTCTCGATGGTGCATCTGTAGAACTGTTTGAGGATCTGTGGACCCAATCCAATTTCTTTCAGTCTCCTGAGGGGGAAAAGGTGTTGTCGTGCCCTCTTCACGACTCTCTTGGTGTTTTTGGACCATGATAGTTCATTAGTGATGTGGACACCAAGGAACTTGAAACTCTCGACTGGCTCCACTACACCCCCGTTGATGTTAATGGGGCCTGTTCAGCCTGCCTTTTCTTGTGGTCCACGATCAGCTCCTTTGTCTTGCTCATATTGAGGGAGTGATTGCCAGGTCTCTGACCTCCTCTCTATAGGCTGTCTCATCGTTGTCTGTGATCAGGCCTACCACTGTTGTGTAGTCAGCAAACTTAATGATGGTGTTGGAGTCGTGTTTGGCCACACATTCATGGGTGATCAGGGCGTACAGGAGGGGACTAAGCTCGCACCCCTGAGGTTTGCCTACCCTTACCACCTGGGGGCGGCCCGTCAGGAAGTCCAGGATCCAGTTTAGTCTCATGGTCTTTAGCTTAGTGATGCGCTTTGAGGGCACTATGGTGTTGAGCTGTAGTCAATGAACAGCATTCTCACATAGGAGTTGTCCAGGTGGGAAAGGGCAGTGTGGAGTGCGATTGAGATTGCGTCATCTGTGGATCTGTTGGGGCGGTATGCAAATTGGAGTAGGTCTAGGGAATCCGGGATGATGCTGTTGATGTGAGACATGGCCATCCTGTCAAAGCACTTCATGGCTACCGACGCGGCAGTTTTTTTTCTTTGAGCAAGGAGTGTCTTTTAGCGGAGCATTTGGAAAGGACTTGGACTTGGAGTGCCGGGAGGGGGATTTCCAACCAGGCAGGCAGGGTCGTGATGTTCTATCCAATACCGACTGGGTCTATTATGAATAAAGTCAAAGGTAAATGGCCAGTCAACCCATTTAACACCAGTCAACCCATTTGCCTGTGACTGTATTCATGATACAGCACTGCCTCACAAGCCTTATTGCTTTTATAAAACTGTTACCAGCATGTTATAGTCAGTTCATACAATTTAATTTTTCCACCAGAAGACATTGTCCGGACAAAAATCTGGTGGTCAGTTTTTTTGGTCACGTTGCTACAGACCAGAGTTGAGCGGTTAGAAATCCCACTCCTGGCACTCCAAGTACTTTCCAACTGCTCCGCTAAAAAACACTCCTTGCTAAAAAATGTGCTCCATTGATTAAAATCACAATTTAATCAAACACCCATCTATTATTGTGCCTACCTGGACCTACGTTTGGTTTTGAAGTATTGAAACCAAGTCATATGATTTGAATGAAAAATATTTAAATTAACATGAAAAGGTGACTTTAAGAAGCACTCATCATTTCAAATAGGCTACATGTCCTATTAAATAGCATATCAATAATCTAAATAGGTCAAGAGCCAGACAGTTAGCCTAAAATGAATTATTTAGGCTATATTATTTATATTATTTCAAGGCTATAGCCTACAAAAAAATACATTGTAAAGCATTTGCGAGTGCGACACACTAGGCTGGCAGGGACATTATAGCACTCAGCGTTTAAACAACATTTTGTTGTATTAAATCATTATAGTCTATAAATTGCACATATAGGCTGTGACTTACTTAGGATTAAATACAAATTAAACAAAAAAAGTCTTATTAGGCTCCATCTACGGTGCCTTTGAATACATTTTTAGAAACATGAGTTTGGCCAGTTTCAGGGCCTGACTGAGGCCAGGTCTCTGACTCCCTCTAGTGGGAGTAGTTTTGCCACAGTCAGGACCTGACAATAGTTCAGGGAGTCTTGGTTAGTTTTGCCAATCCCCAATTAGAGGCACCTGTCTTGAGTTGTCTCTAATTGGGGATTCTATTTATGTTCACATTGCGTCCACCTGCGTGTGGATCAGTGTCTGTGTCTGTGCTAGTGTTTTTCTAGACACCAGTTCACGGTGCTGTTCCCGGTATTGTGTTTGTTGTTTTGTCATTTTGAGTATAATAAACATGTCTGCACGGACCTCTCGCTCTGCGCCTCGTTCCCTAACCATGCATCGTGGCAGACAGAGTCTATGGCTTCAGGCCCATGCGATGGTGCCTGGAGAGCAGGCCATCATCGAAGAATACCCTCTCAGCGCATGTAGAGCCACTGGGGATGCTAAATACCCTTTGGGCCACTCTTGCCAGGCTCCTTTCTGTTAGCATGTGCACATACTAAGTACACCTTCATGCTTTCAGGATACGTGTCCTTTCAGATTCCACAATGATTCTTTAGTTGTAGACATTACATCACCACACTCCCTCTCTTGCTCTTGGTCCTCATCTTTGTAAGTCACCTTTATTTTTTTACCTGTGTGTTTAATCAGTTTCTTTATGAAAATGTTTAGCATACTAGATGACAGTAGCTATAGCAAGGCTGTAGCAGCACACAAGTAGACTACAAATGCATGCTGGGCCAGTGTTCGCGAGGAATGTCCAGAATATTTTGGTGTCTCATTCATTACGCTGGTGCTCCTGGATCCACGTTGGATCTAATATCCCTAGCGAATTTATGTTTATCATCTGTTGTTGTCTGATTGATTTACAGCAGGGTCTCATTATATCAAGGTAATGAGTTATTGTTTACATATGTTTTTGTGCCTTGGATTGGACACTTAGTCTACTGTGCCCAATTATGTAGGATAAACTATTGCGCAACACCCAACGCTATTAATATTGACAACAGATTACATAGCGTAGTGGGTTTATTCACAATATGATCTGGTAATGAAATACATTTTGTTTTCTATGTTAGAACTGACATTGTAAATAGTACAAGGGGCTTGAAGTAGCCTGCATGAACTTGCATTTGGAGCAAGAACCCTGAAAATTATTTCATATTTCCTCGATTTGTATTATAATTATTGTAACCAATGTATAAGTCATGCTTCTCCATTATAATTATCTGTGAATCAAATTTGTATCAGTTTTTGTGGGAGATGTGGCGACTTTCGTTTGTAACCCGCCTCTTCAATTGAAGGGTGTTGTGCTACTCTGTTGCGATAAAACTGTGTGCAGTAATTATAGGAGCTTTGTTTTGTGATTTTTGTGGGACTGGAAGACCCAGAGTTACCTCTGCTGCAGAGGATAAGTTAATTAGAGTTACCAGCGTCATAAATGGCAGCCCAAATAAATGCTTCACAGAGTTCAAGTAACAGACACATCTCAACATCAACTGTTCAGAGGAGACTGCGTGAATCAGGCCTTCATGGTAGAATTCCTTCAAAGAAACTACTACTAAAGGACACCAATAATAAGAAGAGACTTGCTTGGGCCAAGAAACAAGAGCAATGGACATTAGGCCGGTGGAAATCTGTCCTTTGGTCTGAGTCCAAATTTGAGATTTTTGGATCCAACTGCCGTGTCTTTGTGAGACACGGCAGTTGTCTCACGTTTCCGCTTAGTGGGACTATCATTTGTTTTTCAACAGGACAATGACCCAACACACCTCCAGGCTGTGCAAGGGCTATTTGACCAAGAAGGAGAGTGATAGAGTGCTGCATCAGATGACCAGGCCTCCACAATCACATGACCTCAACCAAATTTAGAAGTTTGGGATGAGATGGACCGCAGAGTGAAGGTAAAGCAGCCAACAAGTGCTCAGCATATGTGGGAACTCCTTCAAGGATGTTGGAAAAGCATTCCCGGTGAAGCTGGTTGAGATAATGCTAAGAGTGTGCAAAGCTGTCATCAAGGCAAAGGGTGACTACTTTGAAGAATCTAAAATCTAAAATATATTTTGATTTGTTTAACACTTTTTTTGTTACTCCATGATTCCATATGTGTTATGTCATAGTTTTGATGTCTTCACTATTATTCTACAAAGTAGAAAATAGTCAAAATAAAGGTGTTCTAAAACTGTGTCCATACTTTTCACTGGTACTGTATGTATCACAACTCAGACAGAGACCCAAATGCAGACGCAGGAGGCAGGTAGAATGTCAAGTATGTTTTACTTTACAAAATCGTAAGGCTATATCTCGTTGTCGTAGGCAGGCAAGGATTTGGTACACAGGTGTTCAGAGGTACAGAGACGGCAGGCAGGAATCAGGTTGTATAAACAGGCAGGGGTACGGTAACAGGAGAGCTAAACAGACAGCAGGTAATTCTAAGTATGCGGGCACGACCTGGTGAAACACACAAGACGAACTGGCAACCAGACCAATGAACAGATACAGATTAAATACACAAGGAATAAGGGAACATAGGAAACACCTGGTAGAGGAGGAGCCAGGGAGAACAGGTGAACGGAATTAGGGTATGACAGTATGTCTACACACACAGTACTGTAAGTGGCGCAGTGGTCTAAGACACTGCATCTCAGTGCTAGAGGCATCACTACAGACAACCTGGTTCGAATCCAGACTGTATCACAACCGGCCATGGTTTGGAGTCCCATAGGACTGCGCACAATTGGCCCAGCGTCGTTCGAGTTTGGCTGGTGTAGGCCGTCATTGTAAATAACAATTTGTTCTTAACTGACTTGCCAAAGTAAATAAAGGTTAAATAAAATGTAAATGTACAATAACATCCCACATTCAAACATTCTATGGACTCACTTTACATTACACACCTGCATATTTTCTAACAAACTTCCAACTAAAATCCTACACCCATCCCTCTCTTCTGATAGTCCAACACCTTGTCCTCCCACTCACATATCTCCAACACTTCCTCTCGCACCTCAAAGTAACAGGAGAGGTGCACTGTGACTGTATCCAGCTACAGTGGCAAGAAAAAGTGTGTGAACCCTTTGGAATTACCTGGATTTCTGCATAAATTGGTCATAACATTTGATCTGATCTTCATATAAGTCACAAAAATAGATAAACATATATTGAATACATAATTTAAACATTCACAATGTATGTTGGAAAAAGTATGTGAACCTCTAGGCTAATGACTTCTCCTAAAGCTAATTGGAGTCAGGAGTCAGCTAACCTGGAGTTCAATCAATGAGACGAGATTGGAGATGTTGGTTAGAGCTGCCCTGCCCTATAAAAACACTCACAAAATTTGAGTTTGCTATTCACAAGATGCATTGCCTGATGTGAACCATGCCTCAAACAAAATAGATCTCAGAAGACCAACGATTAAGAATTGTTGACTTGCAAAAAGCTGGAAAGAGTTACAAAAGTATCTCTAAGAGCCTTGATGTTCATCAGTCCATGGTAAGATAAGTTGTCTATAAATGGAGAAAGTTCAGCACTGTTGCTACTCTCCCTAGGAGTGGCCGTCCTGCAAAGATGACTGCAAGAGCACAGCGGAGAATGCTCATTGAGGTTAAGAAGAACCCTAGAGTGTCAGCTAAGATAGATAGATAGATTGGTACTTTATTGATCCCTGAGGGGGAAATTTCTTAAAGCTAAAGACTTACAGAAATCTTTGGAACATGCTAACATCTCTGTTGACGAGTCTACGATACGTAAAACACTAAATAGGAATGGTGTTCATGGGAGGACACCACGGAAAAAGCCACTGCTGTCCAAAAAAAACATTGCTACACGTCTGAAGTTCGCAAAAGAGCACCTGGATGTTCCACAGCGCTACTGGCAAAATATTCTGTGGACAGATTAAACAAAAGTTGAGTTGTTTGGAAGGAACACACAATACTATGTGGAGAAAAAAAGGCACAGCACACCAACATCAAAACCTCATCCCAACTGTAAAGTATGGTGGAAGGAACATTATGGTTTGGGGCTCCTTTGCTGCCTCAGGGCCTGGACAGCTTGCTATCATTGATGGAAAAATGATTTCCCAAGTTTATCAAGACATTTTGCAGGAGAATGTAAGGCTATCTGTCTGTCAATTGAAGCTCAACAGAAGTTGGGTGATGCAACAGGACAACTGTAACGATTACGCTGAGAGTTGGGAAGCAAGTTCAGGGAGTGAATACATTTAAAAAATTAACAAACAAAACATGAAACACAAACAGCGCAGCGACAAGAACCAGAACCAGAACCAATAACGCCTGATGAAGGAACCAAAGGGAGTGACATACATAGGGCAGGTAATCAAGGTGGTGGAGTCCAAGTGAGTGTTAATAATTGTTTGTGTGTTATTAGTTTAAGCAGACTGTGGTTGTCTATTGTTGTGACTTAGATGAAGATCAGATCATATTTTATGACCAGTTTATGCAGAAATCCAGGTATTTCTTGCCACTGTATACAGCACAGTGTCTGCCCATATAAGTGCATTATGTTATGTTGCTCATGGCCTTGTTGCCACGATACGTTATGGAATTAGAAACTGTGGGAATATCCTACAGACTGGATGTCTGTAGGATGTATTTCAGGTGGTGGTGAGCAAAGAGCTACAGGATTGATAAATAAGTGATTACACTTACTGAAAGCTGCACCGCCGAGTACAAAGAGAAATTAGTTACTTTTTGGTTTAAAACCAGATCATACTGATGTTAACAGGTTTTTTCATGTTTGGCTACTGGATGTGTTGTTTTCTGATTGTTACAAGGTCTGGTACAGAGATTAATATTTTAGAGTTTTAAATGACAAACATTTGAAGTCCCTTCTGTATTTCCTCAGCATATTATTGGACAAGTTTGTTGGTGGCAGCAGCTGGTCCCCTGAATGCCTGAAGAGCAATGACAAAATGGTGGCCTAGGAAACGTTTACAACACGTCAACACAATCAGCATAATCCATAATTAACTGTCAGTGTCTTTAGTTCAAAATACTTTCAATCTTTATTATCATATCAAGCATTTTATTTAAAGATGAAGGATGGATGGACTACATCTCAACCACCCTTGACAGAGCGTGTGCTCGTCCAAGTTTAACGTGAGCAAACAGCCGTTTGTCATCAATTAATTATCCCGGAATGTATACAAGACTCAGGCATAATAACAAACTAAAACACACACCTAGTGACACACACACACACACACACACACACACACACACACACACACACACACACACACACACACACACACACACACACACACACACACACACACACACACACACACACACACACACACACACACACACACACACACACACACAGCCAGGCCTATGCTAAATTGAAAGACTGAAGCCCCAGTAATTTATTCTGAATTTTAACCCACTGGAGCCTCTCACATTACAGTGTATCTGCAGCATTGCGAGGAGGAGAGGAGAGAGGAGAGAGGAGAGAGGGCTGGTCTTAGTCCTGCTCAAAGGATGATTAACCTTTGATGGAGGATCTGGGTGGGAGGAATAGAACACTATCCTTAAGCCATTTGCTGCTCTCTTATAGACTGTGGCTAAAAGCATAGCATGTTTTTACTGTAAAAAGAGCCTGCCTAACTTTGCAAAGCATTGCATAATGTCCCTTAACGCTGAGTGGGGGAATTATCATAGCGTCTTACGTGTTGGGAAGTGTGTGAAATTGTTTGCTTTGCAATCCGGTTGGTCACAGCTTTGTATTTTTGCTTGCAACACCGTGGGCTTTTTGATGAGCATATCTCAGCTTCTCCGCTGGCTGAGAATCAGCATTTGAAAACATAACATAAGTATTGTCTATAAACCAGCTGTGGGGTGAGAGTGAGGCCCCTTAAGATTCAAATACATCTCTCTGCATCCCTAAAATAAAAGGATGCAGCAAAGGATATCCTCTAGTGAACCTATCGGCTTATGAAAGGGGTACGGGGTGTAATCGTTTATCGTTAGTGTTGAGCTATACGTACATGCACTGCTTATTTATGTTGCTATATCATCCATGCTGTTGAAGCAGTGCCAATGCACAGCATTCTCTAAATCATGTAAATAGATACACCTTCATCTGTAGCCTGAGACCGCCGCCTTGACATACAGTGGGGAGAACAAGTATTTGATACACTGCCGATTTTGCAGGTTTTCCCACTTACAAAGCATGTAGAAGTCTGTAATTTTTATCATAGGTACTCTTCAACTGTGAGTGACGGAATCTAAAACAAAAATCCAGAAAATCACGTATGATTTTTAAGTGATTAATTTGCATGACATAAGTATTTGATACATCAGAAAAGCAGAACTTAATATTTGGTACAGAAACCTTTGTTTGCAATTACAGAGATCATACGTTTCCTGTAGTTCTTGACCAGTTTTTTACACACTGCAGCAGGGATTTTGGCCCACTCCTCCATACAGACCTTCTCCAGATCCTTCAGGTTTCGGGGCTGTCGCTGGGCAATACGGACTTTCAGCTCCCTCCAAAGATTTTCTATTGGGTTCAGGTCTGGAGACTGGCTAGGCCACTCCAGGACCTTGAGATGCTTCTTACGGAGCCACTCCTTAGTTGCCCTGGCTGTGTGTTTCGGGTCGTTGTCATGCTGGAAGACCCAGCCACGACCCATCTTCAATGCTCTTACTGAGGGAAGGAGGTTGTTGGCCAAGATCTTGCGATACATGGCCCCATCCATCCTCCCCTCAATACGGTGCAGTCGTCCTATCCCCTTTGCAGAAAAGCATCCCCAAAGAATGATGTTTCCACCTCCATGCTTCACGGTTGGGATGGTATTCTTGGGGTTGTACTCATCCTTCTTCTTCCTCCAAACACAGCGAGTGGAGTTTAGACCAAAAAGCTCTATTTTTGTCTCATCAGACCACATGACCTTCTCCCATTCCTCCTCTGGATCATCCAGATGGTCATTGGCAAACTTCAGACGGGCCTGGACATGCGCTGGCTTGAGCAGGGGGACCTTGCGTGCACTGCAGGATTTTAATCCATGACGGCGTAGTGTGTTACTAATGTTTTTATTTGAGACTGTGGTCCCAGCTCTCTTCAGGTCATTGACCAGGTCCTGCCGTGTAGTTCTGGGCTGATCCCTCACCTTCCTCATGATCATTGATGCCCCACGAGGTGAGATCTTGCATGGTGCCCCAGACCGAGGGAGATTGACCGTCATCTTGAACTTCTTCCATTTTCGAATAATTGCGCCAACAGTTGTTGCCTTCTCACCAAGCTGCTTGCCTATTGTCCTGTAGCCCATCCCAGCCTTGTGCAGGTCTACAATTTTATCCCTGATGTCCTTACACAGCTCTCTGGTCTTGGCCATTGTGGAGAGGTTGGAGTCTGTTTGATTGAGTGTGTGGACAGGTGTCTTTTATACAGGTAACGAGTTCAAACAGGTGCAGTTAATACAGGTAATGAGTGGAGAACAGGAGGGCTTCTTAAAGAAAAACTAACAGGTCTGTGAGAGCCGGAATTCTTACTGGTTGGTATGTGATCAAATACTTATGTCATGCAATAAAATGCAAATTAATTATTTAAAAATCATACAATGTGATTTTCTAGATTCCGTCTCTCACAGTGGAAGTGTACCTATGATAAAAATTACAGACCTCTAAATGCTTTGTAAGTAGGAAAACCTGCAAAATCGGCAGTGTATCAAATACTTGTTCTCCCCACTGTAATTGATGCAAGCATCCATGTCCGCTATTATGCTATGTTACATGTATTTGAGACCTATAGATAGATAGGTAGGTAGGTAGGTAGGTAGGTAGGTAGGTAGGTAGGTAGGTAGATAGGTAGATAGGTAGATAGGTAGATAGGTAGATAGGTAGATAGATAGATAGATAGATAGATAGATACTTTATTGATCCCCGGGGGGGAAATTTCATTGTCAAGCAGCTACAACAAAACACAGGGCAGGTGCAAAATGCCACAACGAAAGTACACAAAAGACAGATACACGGTACATGATACATAGACCGGCAGTATGAAAAAGTATAGAAATACAAGATATCTGAAGTGCAAAAAAAGCTATAAAAAGACATTGCATAGTATGAGTGGTTGGCTGAATATGTACACTATACATTGGTGGATGTTGGATGGTTAACTATACTATACAGGTCGATGGTAGAGAAATACTTCAGTAGCTAAAAATGCGTATGATATGAGCAAGGGTAATAATAGTTTACTTAATAGACAGACTGGGTAAATTAACAGGTAAGTGAAAATTTTGCATGGTTAAATTAGCTGTACAGTTAGGTATACAGTTATATTTACAGATAAGTGAATACTTGCATGTTTACACAAACTGTACAGGTAAATGACAAGAAGAGATACTTTAATAGCTAAATGTGTGATATCATTTGGGGTAATAATAGTAATTCCCTTAAAATACAGTCCTTAGTGCGCAGGGTTTAATTACAGACAACTGCACGTTGTCACGGTGCGTATTATATACGGGACGATAGACAGAGCGCTGGTGAAGTGTCATCCTTTTTATTTGAAATGAGGTGTTCTCCCGAAGCATTAACAAATAAAAAGGAGAGTGGAAAAATATAACTATTACAAACAAAAAACACGACTATAAACAAAAACACAGTGACTTACTTTGAGAGCTGCTGGCAGTGCAGACAAACAAAAGAACAATGATCCACACACAGGTGGCTGTGTGTGGTGACTAAATACTATCCCCAATCAGAGACAACGCTATACAGCTGTCTCTGATTGGGGATGATAATCTCCCTAATAGGAGTGTGAGGACTTGGTTGTGTGCCTCTCATCCTCCCCTAGGTGGGGGTAAGAGGCCTTATCACAACCAAGCCCTCACAGTACCCCCCCCCTAAGGTGCGGACTCCCGATAGCACACATACAATCCCCCCTCTCCTGAAAGAAAAAATGTCCAAAACTAGGGGGGACATGGCGGGGTACTGAGGTGGTTGCTGGTGGGGGCTCCGGTTCCGGTTCCGGGCGTGGCACAGGCTGTGAGAGTAGCTTTCCTCCTACCTCTCCGTTGCACGCCCGGTCCGGTCCGGACCCCGGCGCGGTGGTTCCCCTCTCAGTACTCCCGCCATTCACCAAGTCCTGTCTGGACCCTGGTGCGGGAGCCCTCGACCCTGGAGAGGGGCTGACAACCGGCCCCGGACTGGGCACCGGTGGAGCGGACTGCTCCGGCACTGGAGCGACGCAGATGACCGGCCCCGGACTGGGCACCGGTGGAGCGGACTGCTCCGGCACTGGAGCGGCGCAGACGACCGGCCCCGGACTGGGCACCGGTGGAGCGGACTGCTCCGGCACTGGAGCGGCGCAGACGACCGGCCCCGGACTGGGCACCGGTGGAGCGGACTGCTCCGGCACTGGAGCGACGTAGACGACCGGCCCCGGACTGGGCACCGGTGGAGCGGACTGCTCCGGCACTGGAGCGACGCAGACGACCGGCCCTGGACTGGGCACCGGTGGAGCGGACTGCTCCGGCACTGGAGCGAAGCAGACGACCGGCCCTGGACTGGGCACCGGTGGAGGAGGCTCCAGGCCTTGAGCTGTGGCTGGAGGCTCCGGGCTGCTGACCTTCGCTGGAGGTGGCGGAACGCTGACCTTCGCTGGAGGTGGCGGAACGCTGACCTTCGCTGGAGGTGGCGGAACGCTGACCTTCGCTGGAGGTGGCGGAACGCTGACCTTCGCTGGAGGTGGCGGATTGCTGACCTTCGCTGGAGGTGGCGGGGCGCTGACCTTCGCTGGAGGTGGCGGGGCGCTGACCTTCGCTGGAGGTGGCGGGGCGCTGACCTTCGCTGGAGGTGGCGGGGCGCTGACCTTCGCTGGAGGTGGCGGGGCGCTGACCTTCGCTGGAGGTGGCGGGGCGCTGACCTTCGCTGGAGGTGGCGGGGCGCTGACCTTCGCTGGAGGTGGCGGGGCGCTGACCTTCGCTGGAGGTGGCGGGGCGCTGACCTTCGCTGGAGGTGGCGGGGCGCTGACCTTCGCTGGAGGTGGCGTGGCGCTGACCCTTGCTGGAGGTGGCGTGGCGCTGACCTTCGCTGGAGGCCTCGGGCTGCTGACCTTCGCTGGAGGCCTCGGGCTGCTGACCTTCGCTGGAGGCCTCGGGCTGCTGACCTTCGCTGGAGGCCTCGGGCTGCTGACCTTCGCTGGAGGCCTCGGGCTGCTGACCTTCGCTGGAGGCCTCGGGCTGCTGACCTTCGCTGGAGGCCTCGGGCTGCTGACCTTCACTGGAGGCCTCGGGCTGCTGACCTTCACTGGAGGCCTCGGGCTGCTGACCTTCACTGGAGGCCTCGGGCTGCTGACCTTCACTGGAGGCCTCGGGCTGCTGACCTTCACTGGAGGCCTCGGGCTGCTGAACTTCACTGGAGGCCTCGGGCTGCTGACCTTCACTGGAGGCCTCGGGCTGCTGACCTTCACTGGAGGCCTCGGGCTGTTGACCTTCTCTGGGGGTCTCAGGCTGCTGACCTTCACTGGAGGCCTCGGGCTGCTGACCTTCACTGGAGGCCTCGGGCTGCTGACCTTCACTGGAGGCCTCGGGCTGCTGACCTTCACTGGAGGCCTCGGGCTGCTGACCTTCTCTGGAGGCCTCGGGCTGTTGACCTTCTCTGGGGGTCTCGGGCTGCTGACCTTAGCCGGAGGTTTCGGGCAGCTGACCTTCACCGGAGACCTCGGGCAGTTGACTCTCACCGGAGGTCTCGGGTTGGACGCCGTGCCCACCCTGGGCACCGACGCAGAGGTGGTCTTCAGCCCTGCAGCTGGTCTGGCTGTCGGCCCCAGACTGGGCACCGACACGCTATGGAGCTCCTGCTCCACAGCGGGACTGAACGTCGTGCCCACCCTGGGCACCGACGCAGAGATGGTTTCCAGCCCTCTGGTGGGGCTGGCTGTCGGCCCCAGACTGGGCACCGACACGCTATGGAGCTCCTGCTCCACAGCGGGGCTGAACGTCGTGCCCACCCTGGGCACCGACGCAGAGATGGTTTCCAGCCCTCTGGTTGGGCTGGCTGTCGGCCCCAGACTGGGCACCGACGCGCTATGGAGCTCCTGCTCCACAGCGGGACTGAACGTCGTGCCCACCCTGGGCACCGACGCGGAGATGGTTTCCAGCCCTGTGGTTGGGCTGGCTGTCGGCCCCAGACTGGGCACCGACACGCTATGGAGCTCCTGCTCCACAGCGGGGCTGAACGTCGTGCCCACCCTGGGCACCGACGCAGAGAGGGTTTCCAGCCCTGTGGTTGGGCTGGCTGTCGGCCCCAGACTGGGCACCGACGCGCCATGGAGCTCCAGCTCCACAGCGGGACTGAACGTCGTGCCCACCCTGGGCACCGACGCGGAGATGGTTTCCAGCCCTGTGGTTGGGCTGGCTGTCGGCCCCAGACTGGGCACCGACGCGCTATGGAGCTCCTGCTCCACAGCGGGGCTGAACGTCGTGCCCACCCTGGGCACCGACGCAGAGATGGTATCCAGTCCTGTGGTTGGGCTGGCTGTCGGCCCCAGGCTGGGCACCGACGCGCTATGGAGCTCCTGCTCCACAGCGGGACTGAACGTCGTGCCCACCCTGGGCACCGACGCAGAGATGGTCTCCAACCACAGAGCTGTGCTGGCGACCGTCGTTGTAGCCTCCGTGCGAGGAGTAGGCACGGGGCGTACAGGACTGGGGAAACGCACCAGTGGTCTGATGCGAGGCGCTGGCACGGGTCGCGCCGGGCTGTGGAAACGCACCGTAGGGCTGATGCGTGGAGCTGGCACGGGTCGCGCCGGGCTGGGGAAACGCACCGTTTGGCTGGTGCGTGGAGCAGGCGCGGGCCGTACCGGGCTGGGGAAACGCACCATAGGGCTGGTGCGTGGAGCTGGCATGGGTCGCGCCGTGCTGGGGAAACGCACCGTTTGGCTGGTGCGTGGAGCAGGCGCGGGCCGTACCGGGCTGGGGAAACGCACCGTTGGGTTGGTGCGTTTAGCTGGTACGGGTCGCACCGGGCTAGTGTTGCGCACCGATGGTGTGGTGCGCTGAGTCGGTCTCCTCTTCCTCCGACTCTGGACCGGCGCTGGAGGCACCGGACTGGGAACTGGCGCTGGAGCACGACTGTCCCTGTCGTCCCTACTCCACCGCCAATCCCCATCCTGTGAGGGTCCCTCCGGGAACCCCCACGAGTGAGGGAACAGAAGCACATCGTCGTCGTCTTCCTCCGACTCCTCTCTGTACTCCTGCTCCCACGGCTGTAGGGGCTCCTCCTGGAACCCCCACGAGTGCAGTGGTCGGGGCTCTTCTTCCTCGATCCCCGACCACCCCCATAGCCCCCCCCCCAAAATCAGTTTGAGGGGTTTTCTGGGCTCCAGGCTGGTCCTCAGTTCTAGCCCGGTGACGTGTCCTCCGTCGTCGGCGCCTCGACTGCTCCGGACCCCAGCCTTCCTCCACCGAACGATAATAGGAGTGTTCCTCCTCGGTAATTTTTCCCATACCGAGGAGGATATCTCCTAAAGTCAAGCTCCTTTGCGTCCCAGGGAGGGTGGATCATTCTGTCACGGTGCGTATTATATACGGGACGATAGACAGAGCGCTGGTGAAGTGTCATCCTTTTTATTTGAAATGAGGTGTTCTCCCGAAGCATTAACAAATAAAAAGGAGAGTGGAAAAATATAACTATTACAAACAAAAAACACGACTATAAACAAAAACACAGTGACTTACTTTGAGAGCTGCTGGCAGTGCAGACAAACAAAAGAACAATGATCCACACACAGGTGGCTGTGTGTGGTGACTAAATACTATCCCCAATCAGAGACAACGCTATACAGCTGTCTCTGATTGGGGATGATAATCTCCCTAATAGGAGTGTGAGGACTTGGTTGTGTGCCTCTCATCCTCCCCTAGGTGGGGGTAAGAGGCCTTATCACAACCAAGCCCTCACACACGTATTGCACATTCGATATACTAAAAGCAATGAGAAAAGGTGCAACTGGCAGGATACTAATATGCATTCCTGAGTGAATGCCTACATAAGTTAAGTCCAATAATTACTTACAATATTGCATGTGATATAATATAACAACTGTACATGAGTATGTATATACAGACCTGTATGAATAAATAGGTCCTGAGTGGATGAGTGCTGACGGACCAGAGTTACTCACGGAGGGATGCATAATTGTTAAACTAGGTCCTAGCACCCCAACAGTTCCAGATCTATGTTGCCGACGGCACAGCACCCCGGTGAGTCATTATATAGTCTAATAGCTGCCGGCAGGAAGGACCTCCTGTAGCGCTCTCTGGCACACCGTGGTGGGATCAGTCTGTGACTGAAAGTGCTCCTCTGCGTCATAACCATAGCGTGCAGAGGGTGGGTGACGTTGTCCATGATGGCCAGCAGTTTGGCCAGGATCCGTCTCTCCGCCACCTCCTCTAGAGTGTCAAGGCTCATCCCCAGGACAGAGCTAGCCTTCCTGATCAGCTTATTTACCCGAGAAGCATCACCGGCTTTGATGTTTGGTCCCCAGCACACCACTGCACTGGCCACCACAGACTGGTAGAAGGTATGTAGTAGTTTACTGCACACGTTGAAGGACCTGCTCTGGCTCTGGCCCTATGCTGTTTATGCTCTACTTTTTGCCATGACTTTTTGGGGATTTAAGTATATTAATGCATTTTGAAAGGAGTTGTGCATTTTTGCTTTGGGATTTACTTTTGGATCAAGAATGTGTACACACAGTTTTTGTTGTGAAATTGTTGTGTGTTAGAGCTTCCAACATTTAAAGGATCATTGTGTGAATACCACAGGTTTCATCATATCCTTGGGTTCATTGGAAGCTGTGACCTCAAGTTTGAATCCCTGAATCGCTTGAATCTTTAATTTCTTGAGAACATCATGGAATATCTGTCGAACAATGAGGGAGAGCCCCGCTAACAGCCTAAAGGGAGAGAAATTATTTCAAGACGTGAAGACAAGATTTTTCTGGCACCTCCACATGAAAATCTTAGCTTTGGTTTAAATGTGTAAATTAGAACGGTGAGCTAACTGTATATGGGCTCCATTCCTTACTTAGATTTGTGTGGATTCGGTTTATGTTGTGAAAATTGTTAGATATTACTTGTTAGATATTAGATGTTAGATGTCAGAGCTAGAACCACAAGCATTTAGCTACACCCGCAATAACATCTGCTAAACACGTGTGTGACCAATACAATTTGATTTGACTATAGTAGCATGTATTTGTAAACCAAGAGGGACCTTGATCTATTTCTCTACTTTGTTTGAGTCTCATGGGAACTGTGACATGTTTTTCCAGCATCTCTTGTCTTTTCTGTTTTGTCAGTCTGGGGGGCTGAGAGGAGGGGGTGAGGGATCACTCACTGACAGCACCATGGCAACAGTTACCGTGGAGCCAGGCAAAGTAGGGTCGGAGCCCCTTTAGCGAACAGAGCCTGTTCCAACAGCGGAACCTGTGAGAGCTGCTGATAGTGGTTGCTAAGGTCATAGATGCACTCACCAATCACACACAGCAATGTGGGTACTCCCCAAATTGACTTTACCGGGTGATTTGATTTTACACCCACATGCAGTGAACACAGGTGTCAGACCAGGGAGGATACACGATGGAGGATTATTTTATTTCCTCCTCCTAATGTTTAACAATAAACCAAATACTAAGCCTAACCAATTCCATATAACAAGCTGGGCTTCCAAGTTGACTAAATCCCATAAACCTGTTGTGATGTCACTATATCACTGGGAATGTTTGTTTTTGTATCACATTTTCCCGACATCTATTTTCCTATTTTACCACATCATAAAATAGGGAACGAGCTACAGTAATTGCCCTCATGTCGTGTCTAATTGTCACGGTGCGTAGTATTAATGGGACGATATACGGAGCGCTGGTGAAGTGTCATCCTTTTTATTGAAAATGAGGTGTTCTCACGAAGCATTTAACAAATAAAAAGGAGAGTGAAAAAATATAACTAGCACAAAACAAAACACGGTGACTTACTTGCTATGGACTCACAAGGCAGCATAGCAGGAACAATGATCCACACACAGGTGGCTGTGTGTGGAGCCTATATACTATCCCCAATCAGAGACAACGCTATACAGCTGTCTCTGATTGGGGATGATCATCTCCCTAGATAGGGTGTGATGACTTGGTTGTGTGCCTCTCTCCTCCCCTAGGTGGGAGTAAGAGGCCTTACCACAACCAAGCCATCACAGTACCCCCCCCCAAGGTGCGGACTCCCGATCGCACACACAACAAAAAGTCCCCCCTCTCCTGAAAAAAAAATTGTCCAAAATTCTAGGGGGGACATGGCGGGGTACTGAGGTGGTTGCTGGTGGGGGCTCCGGTTCCGGTTCCGGGCGTGGCACAGGCTGTGAGAGTAGCTTCTCTCCTACCTTTCCGTTGCACGCCCGGTCCGGTCCGGACCCCGGCGCGGTGGTTCCCCCCTCAGTACTCCCGCCAGTCACCAAGTCCTGTCTGGACCCTGGTGCGGGAGCCCTCGACCCTGGAGAGGGGCTGACAACCGGCCCCGGACTGGGCACCGGTGGAGCGGACTGCTCCATCTCTGGAGCGACGTAGACGACCGGCCCCGGACTGGGCACCGGTGGAGCGGACTGCTCCGTCACTGGAGCGACGCAGACGACCGGCCCTGGACTGGGCACCGGTGGAGCGGACTGCTCTGGCACTGGAGCGTCGCGGACGACCGGCCCCGGACTGGGCACCGGTGGAGCGGACTGCTCCGGCACTGGAGCGACGCGGACGACCGGCCCCGGACTGGGCACCGGTGGAGCGGACTGCTCCGGCACTGGAGCGACGTAGACGACCGGCCCCGGACTGGGCACCGGTGGAGCGGACTGCTCTGGCACTGGAGCGTCGCGGACGACCGGCCCCGGACTGGGCACCGGTGGAGCGGACTGCTCCGGCACTGGAGCGACGCGGACGACCGGCCCCGGACTGGGCACCGGTGGAGCGGACTGCTCCGGCACTGGAGCGACGCGGACGACCGGCCCCGGACTGGGCACCGGTGGAGCGGACTGCTCCGGCACTGGAGCGACGCAGACGACCGGCCCCGGACTGGGCACCGGTGGAGGAGGCTCCAGGCCTTGAGCTGTGGCTGGAGGCTCCGGAACGCTGACCCTTGCTGGAGGTGGCGTGGCGCTGACCTTCGCTGGAGGTGGCGTGGCGCTGACCTTCGCTGGAGGTGGCGTGGCGCTGACCTTCGCTGGAGGTGGCGTGGCGCTGACCTTCGCTGGAGGTGGCGTGGCGCTGACCTTCGCTGGAGGTGGCGTGGCGCTGACCTTCGCTGGAGGTGGCGTGGCGCTGACCTTCGCTGGAGGCCTCGGGCTGCTGACCTTCACTGGAGGCCTCGGGCTGCTGACCTTCACTGGAGGCCTCGGGCTGCTGACCCTCACTGGAGGCCTCGGGCTGCTGACCTTCACTGGAGGCCTCGGGCTGCTGACCTTCACTGGAGGCCTCGGGCTGCTGACCTTCACTGGAGGCCTCGGGCTGCTGACCTTCACTGGAGGCCTCGGGCTGCTGACCTTCACTGGAGGCCTCGGGCTGCTGACCCTCACTGGAGGCCTCGGGCTGCTGACCCTCACTGGAGGCCTCGGGCTGCTGACCTTCTCCGGAGGTCTCGGGCTGCTGACCTTCTCCGGAGGTCTCGGGCTGCTGACCTTCACAGGAGGCCTCAGGCTGCTGACCTTTACAGGAGACCTCAGGCTACTGACCGTCACAGGAGGCCTCGGGCTGCTGACCTTCTCCGGAGACCTCAGGCTGGATGCCGTGCCCACCCTGGGCACCGACGCAAAGGTGGTCTTCAGCCCTGCAGCTGGTCTGGCTGTCGGCCCCAGACTGGGCACCGACACGCAATGGAGCTCCTGCTCTACAGCGGGACTGAACGTCGTGCCCACCCTGGGCACCGACGCAGAGATGGTCTCCAGCCCTCTGGTTGGGCTGGCTGTCGGCCCCAGACTGGGCACCGACGCGCTATGGAGCTCCTGCTCCACAGCGGGGCTGAACGTCGTGCCCACCCTGGGCACCGACGCAGAGATGGTTTCCAGCCCTCTGGTTGGGCTGGCTGTCGGCCCCACACTGGGCACCGACGCGCTATGGAGCTCTTGCTCCACAGCGGGGCTGAACGTCGTGCCCACCCTGGGCACCGACGCAGAGATGGTTTCCAGCCCTCTGGTTGGGCTGGCTGTCGGCCCCACACTGGGCACCGACGCGCTATGGAGCTCCTGCTCCACAGCGGGGCTGAACGTCGTGCCCACCCTGGGCACCGACGCAGAGAGGGTTTCCAGCCCTGTGGTTGGGCTGGCTGTCGGCCCCAGACTGGGCACCGACACGCTATGGAGCTCCTGCTCCACAGCGGGGCTGAACGTCGTGCCCACCCTGGGCACCGACGCAGAGATGGTCTCCAACCACAGAGCTGTGCTGGTGACCGTCGCGGTAGCCTCCGTGCGTGGAGTAGGCACGGGGCGTACTGGACTGGGGACACGCACCATAGGTCTGGTGCGAGGAGCTGGCACGGGTCGCACCGGGCTGGAGACACGCACCATAGGTTGGGTGCGAGGAGTAGGCACAGACCGTACCGGGCTGGGGGAACGCACCACTGGTCTGGTGCGAGTAGCTGGAACGGGCTGTACCTGGCTGGGGAAACGCACCGTTGGGTCGGTGCGTTGAGCTGGCACGGGTCGCGCCGGGCTGGGGAAACGCACCATAGGTTGGGTGCGAGGAGCAGGCACAGACCGTACCGGGCTGGGGGAACGCACCACTGGTCTGGTGCGAGTAGCTGGAACGGGCTGTACCTGGCTGGGGAAACGCACCGTTGGGTCGGTGCGTTGAGCTGGCACGGGTCGCGCCGGGCTGGGGAAACGCACCATAGGGCTGGTGCGCGGAGCAGGCGCGGGCCGTACCGGGCTATTGTTGCGCACCGATGATTTGGTGCGCTGAGTCGGTCTCCTCCTCCTCCGACTCTGGACCGGCGCTGGAGGCACCGGACTGGGAACTGACGCTGGAGCACGACTGTGCCTGTCGTCCCTACTCCAACGCCAATCCCCATCCTGTGAGGATTCCTCCAGGAACCCCCACGAGTGAGGGAACAGAAGCACATCGCTGTCGTCTTCCTCCGACTCCTCTCTGTACTCCTGCTCCCACGGCTGTAGGGGCTCCTCCTGGAACCCCCACGAGTGCAGTGGTCGGGGCTCTTCTCCTTCGATCCCCGACCACCCCCATAGCCCCCCCCCAAAATCAGTTTGGGGGTTTTTCTGGGCTCCAGGCTGGTCCTCAACTTTCGCCCGGTGACGTGTCCTCCGTCTCCGGCGCCTCTGCTGATCCGGACCCCAGCCTTCCTCCTCCGAGCGATAATAAGAGTGTTCCTCCTCGGTAATTTTCCCCATACCGAGGAGGATATCTCCTAACGTTATTCCCCGTTGCGTCCCAGGGTGGTGGATCATTCTGTCACGGTGCGTAGTATTAATGGGACGATATACGGAGCGCTGGTGAAGTGTCATCCTTTTTATTGAAAATGAGGTGTTCTCACGAAGCATTTAACAAATAAAAAGGAGAGTGAAAAAATATAACTAGCACAAAACAAAACACGGTGACTTACTTGCTATGGACTCACAAGGCAGCATAGCAGGAACAATGATCCACACACAGGTGGCTGTGTGTGGAGCCTATATACTATCCCCAATCAGAGACAACGCTATACAGCTGTCTCTGATTGGGGATGATCATCTCCCTAGATAGGGTGTGATGACTTGGTTGTGTGCCTCTCTCCTCCCCTAGGTGGGAGTAAGAGGCCTTACCACAACCAAGCCATCACACTAATAACGCAGCCAATCAAATAATTGGGCAGGAGGTTTGCTAACTGACAGAGGGGATAAGGATTAGGGCCCATCAAGGACCATTAAAATGTCATACAGCTGGGAGAGGCAGTAAATCATTTTCATGAATATGTTCTGTCAGTATGTGACAGTTTGTTGTTGACATTGATCATATTTCTATGTTTTGATGACACCATTAGTGCCTTTATTTCTGTTATTATTTTCAACATATTGACCAGCTCTGTCCGTGTGCCCAGTGGATATTTGGATTTAATAAATATAGTGGAATTTGAGCAAGGCTTACCAAAACACTCCATTATCATGCTCTGCCATCAATTGATGCAGGCCTATGCATGCTCAAAGGAACAAATGAAGACAGGCTGTACTGTGTACCAAACCGTGTGGCTCAGTTGGTAGAGCATGGCTCTTGCAATGTCAGTGTTGTGGTTTTGTTTCCCAAGGGGAACAACTAAGAAAACACACAACAATGTATGCCCTCACTACTGTAAGTCGCTCTGGGTAAGAGTGTCTGATAAATTACGTAGATGTACATGCGAAGCCAACCTAAATTAATTTACAGTTTGATAAAATCAATCATCGCAATAATTGGGATTGCACATGTTTAAAAAATAAAGGCTTATCTGAAAGTATTTCCCTATAGGATCGTTAAGTGAAGAGGTTATCTCCATTCAACAGATCCGGTCAATATCTCTATCTATCCTATCCAAGGTGAACCTCTGTGTTTCTTCACATACCACCGTTTTTATTCAGGCTTATATAATGTGTATGGTAGCCTTTATCTCAACACAGTGTAGGTGGATTGATGTAGTATAGAGGGCTGTGATAGTAGACATGTGTGTTGACCAACGTAATAGTTCCATTATCTCCATAATGAGAGTTTAGAACTGGTCTTTAAAAAGAGATGGTTGAATGGCCATTGAATACCATTCCTATAAACATAATCAAGCATTTGATGAATATGACCTGGCAAGAACTGTTGTATTACCATAAAAATGACTTTTACCTATGGTGAGAGAAACTCACCCATCTCAGATCGGTGTGGAAGATCTTAACTGGCCTGCACAGAGCCCTGACCTCAACCCCATCAAACACCTTTGGGATGAATTGGTACGCTGACTGCTAGCCAGGCCTAATCTCCCAACATAAGTTTGATGAGATGCAAATTAACAGAGCGAGCCATCGACCCATAAGGAAATGGAGTGGCACACTTTTACACCTCTTGATTTAAGTGCAGTGCTGCACATGTGGCACCTTGTCGTTAAGGCAGCTTGGAAGGGAATGGAGAGAGACATTTTATTTCATTACTTTCATTACTTTAGTGAGTGCGTCCGTGCGTCCGTGAAGCCGTGCAGCCGTGCAGCCGTGCAGCCGTGCAGAGTGGAAAGCACAGTGATACAGTGCATTTGCTAGCGATAAGAAAAGTAGTATACTTCTATTGTGGACAAAGTGTTTTGTAATTGCAGTACTGCTCATTGGGCATCTGTCTACAGCTCTTTTTTGCCAGGTAAATGCTGGTCTCAGTGCCTAAATTACAAACACCATACCATACCTGAACATAATATTGTTCAGGTATGGTAGAATATTCTGACAGATCCACCATTGCACTGCACATTGCCCTCACCCGCCTGGTTAAAATGAATGCATATGTGAGGATGCTGTTCATTGACTACAGCTTGGCCTTCAATACCATAGTGCCCTGTAAGCTCATTACAATGCTCACGGCCCTGGGTCTGAACTCCTCCCTATGCAACTGGGTCCTGGACTTTCTGACGGACGCCCCCAGGTCTGCAACATTACCTCCTCGACACTGATTATCAACACGGGGGCCCCACAAGGGTGCGTTCTCAGTTCCCTCTGGTACACCCTGTATACCCACGTGCGTAGTCTCACACAGTTCCAACTCCATCATCAAGTTCACTGACGCTACAGCAGTAGTAGGCCTGATTACCAACAACGCGAGCCAGCCTACAGGGAGGAAGTAGGCACTCTGACCACGTGGTGCCAGTTAAACAACCTCTCCCTCAACGTTAGAAAAACAAAGGAGCTGATTGTGGACTTCAGGAGGAACCAGGCTGGGCACGCCCCCATCCTCATCAACAGGGCTGCCGTGGAGACGGTCAATAACTTAAAATTCCTCTGCGTACACATCTCAGAGAAAATGAAATGGTCTAACCACATGGACACAATAGTAAAGAAGGCACGACAGCGACTCTTCAACTTCAGGAGGCTGAAGAAATTCGGCCTGTACCTTCAGAAGCACCAGCGAGAGCATACTGTTGGGCTGCATCACAGACTGGGAAGGCAACTCCACTGCCACAAACCGCAAGGCTGTTCAGAGGGTGATACGTGCAGCTGAACTCTGCACACTGCCTGGGTACACACTGCCTGCCCTACAGGACACCTACAACACCAGGAATCACAGGAAGGCCAGGAAGATCTTCAGGCACATTAGCCACCCAAGCCACGCCCTGTTCTCCCTGCTTCAATCACTCAGACGCGGGCAGTACAGGAGCATCATGGCAAAAACTGGAAGACTGGCCAATAGTTTCTACCCTCAGACCATCAGGCTTCTGAATAGCCACCACTAGTCAGCTACCTGCTCCTATACAGAATCAGACAAAAGACCTTTGGGCAGTACAATATAAACATTTCTACCAAGCATGGTCATGACACAGATAACCAATGAGAAAAATAGATTGCTATTGTTTCTGGGAAGAGCAATACCGATTGTGTTGGAATCTACGTTTACTTTCTGAATGGTAACCAAGGTGTGCCAGAACAGTGTGTTTACAAGGCCATCGCCCGCTTATGAGATCCACTTTAAATAACATCTATATTTTATTATGCAGTTACGATGGGCAATTTCTCTCAAACACTCCATCTACCTCCCTCATGTATTGTAGAAATACACACACTCTCTCGCACACACACACACACACTGTAAAACATTATTTGTTGTTTCAACTTTCCAGTCATAAAGTTGCATGGCTTTTCTCAAGCTCTATCAATTTTCAATTTCAAACTATCCAAATAGTTTCACCATTTCTTAGTATAAACTATTCCTAGTTTAATCAATTTCAACTTTAGTTATATAAACTTTAAATGTAGTGTTATCAAAATTAACATCAAATTCACTTTGACTATTAAAGATAGTCAAGTCAACTTTACAGTTTGTCAATATAATCTACTATTTATAGTTGAATCAATTTAGGTTTTAGTAGAGATAACTAGCCTCCATTTTGAAATTAGTAAATATTTTCAATTAATCTAACTTACTATCAAGTTAAGTAGACTTAACAACCCTAACCCAACTTCACAATATAATAAAGATTTCAGTAGGGAACGTTGTGCTCGTCTCATCTGTCTCTTCTCCAGTTTCAAAACCCAACCAACAGACCACTACAGCTGCATTCTCAGGAACAGTTTCAGAACATTTTGACTTGTTACTTTTTACATGTGGTTGACACTCTTGAACTTTTTAGAAATTACTATTGGCCTCATGGTGAAATCCCTGTGGTTTCCTTCCTCTCGGGCAACTGAGTTAGAAAGGACGCCTGTTTCTTTGTAGTAACTGGGTGTATTGATACACCATACAATGTGTAATTACTAACTTCACCATGCTCAAAGGGATATTCAATGTCTGCTTTATTTATTTTTCTTACCTATCAACCAATCGGTGACCTTCTTTGCAAGGCATTGGAAAACATTACACTCTTGGGTAGGGGCAGAACCCTCAAGGTTTTTTTGCCTTCACTATACAGTGTATATATACTGAACAAAAATATAAACGCAACATACAACAATTTGAGTTTTCAAATGATTTCAAATGACTGGGCTGCAGCCATGGGTGGGCCTGTGAGGCCAACCAACCAGTTTTCCCTCCCAAAAGGGCTTTATTACAGACAGAAATACTTATATACGTATACGTTTTTATTTTTTTAGTAAAGGATTCTTTAATCTCATCAGAAGAACCAAAAGGTTCTACATAGAACCCCAAAGAACCCTTCTTTCTAAGAGTGTAGTTAACCCCTGCTTTGGGACAAAAGAGTGAGACAAATACATGGGGTGGGGGATATAATGGTTAATGTTTTATATGCTTCATTTGTACTGTATGAGTAAATCTATGAGTTGGTGTACATTATTTACGTATGTGCTTACAGTGACGTGTGATAAGGGAAGGGGATTTGGTGGGTTCCAGAGGATTTAAAAATGTTTTTTGATATTGTGGCTTCGGAATCATGTGGAGATTTTGCAGAAGTATAGGGTTCTTTACATATATGATCACTGTATGACTTGATGTTTTGGGGAAAAGTCTTGAGGAAGCTATTTAGGACACTATTATGATTCTGAGCTTCCAACACTCACCATTAAAGAGGTACTTTGTTTCAATTGAACCACCTTAAAGCTGGGTTGTGGTGTTGAATTGATGGAGACATTTTGTTTTTTAAATCCGGTTAAACACTCCAAACAGCCGACAGCTCGGACGTGTCAATTGACAATTGATGCAGGACGATGCATTCTCAAAGGAACAAATGAAGACACACAGTACACACTTTTGCAAAGCCACCCTAAATCCATTAGTCTTTTACAATTACTGGTTACAAAAACATATCTATCAATGCAATAATCTGTATTGCACATGTTTAAAAAAGAAAGGCTTAACTGAATTTGGGATGGTTAAGAATAGATTTCCATATAGGATCGTTAGGTTATCTCACAATCTCCCTCCTTCAACAGAGTCGATCAATATCTCTATCTATCTTATCCATAGGATCCAAGGTGAAGCTCTGTGGATAATGATTGGATTTAACAAGTTTCTTCACATGGTTTTACGAACCACTGTTTTTATTCAGGCTTATATAATGTGTATGGTAGCATTTATCTCAACACAGTGTAGGTGGTTGGATGCAGTATAGGGGGGGTTGTTATAGTAGACATTTACAGTGCATTCGGAAAGTATTCAGACCCCTTGACTTTTTCCACATTTTGCTACGTTACAGCCTTATTCTAACATGTACTGAATAAAACATTTTCCTCTTCAATCTACACACAATACCCCCATAATGACAAAGTGAACACAGGTTTTTAGAAATTTTTGCAAATGTATAAACAAAAAAAGTATTAACATAAGTGTTCAGACCCTTTGCTATGGGAATCGAAATTGAGCTCAGGTGCATCCTGTTTCCATTGATCATCCTTAAGATGTTTCTACAACTTCATTGGAGTCCACCTTCGGTAAATTAAATAGATTGGACATGATTTGGAAAGGCACACACCTGTCTATATAAGGTCCCACAGTTGACAGGCCTTTACGGTAGAGTGGCCAGACGGAAGCCACTCCTCAGTAAAAGGCACATGCCAGCCCACTTGGTTTTCCAAAAGGCATCTAAAGGACTCAGACCAGGAGAAACAAGATTCTCTGGTCTGATGAAACCAAGAATGAACTCCAAGATTGAAATTGTATTTTTGTATCTTTTAATTTTATTTCATTGTATTTTCTTTTTTAAAGGGTATTAAAATAATCTGTCTCATAAATCCCTGACATATTTTGCCATAAACATAACAAAAATACATTAAAAAATATATTAAATTCCAATCCAGTTCACATCCTAAAATTCTTTACATTTATACACTAAACACATTTACTCTTAACTTTAATTCAACCTGTTACCCACTATAGCCCCATAAGAGACTCTGAAAGCCTTTAAAGACTAGCATAACTCATTAGAAGGTATTTTATACCCATGCTCAAAATACATTCACCCAGTGTAAGAAGGGCTAATAGAAAGAGAAGACTATTGCAAATGACATTAATGCTAATTATTGGAATATGACAGAACAAGCTAGCATAGTGCTAACCAAAGCCAGCAACCAACTGACCGGAGCTTGCAAACAGCTATAACAATTACAAAGTTCTTAAACATCACAGTTACAACATTACATTCTCTAAACCCTTGTCAGGAGTGTATTTTTCAAAAATATAAATGTTCAGAAGTTAACAATTCGTTTTTTTTCTAGATCAAAGGAATGCACTGCCATAATTTCATTTTACACTCGACATGCGTTTTCTGTCTAGTACAAAGTTATACAATTACAATGTTGTTCAAAACCATTACATTCACTTCAACAGGCAAGTTACAAAACTATATTGTGGTATTCAGTGTATTTTTGTACTTTACTGAACTGTAACACAGGATAAATGAGGAAAAAGGAGAACGTGGCTTCTCTTTCAATGGTGCAGGTTTGTTTATAGTCCCAGTTAGAAGTGAACATGTCTCACTGATCCCCTACAGGCCAACAGTAGTATAAGCTCATCGCAATGGCAAAACCTTGGAGTACTGACATACTCCATGTGACCATACATTTTGTGTGTGTCACAGAAGCATGGTGGTGGCAGCATCATGCTGCGGCAGGGACTGGGAGGCTAGTCAGGACAGAGGGAAAGGTTGAACAGAGCAAAGAA
This sequence comes from Thymallus thymallus, assembly GCA_023634145.1. NCBI lineage: Eukaryota > Metazoa > Chordata > Actinopteri > Salmoniformes > Salmonidae > Thymallus > Thymallus thymallus. The sequence goes on from CM042389.1 coordinate 10,859,884, forward strand.
CAGAGAGATCCTTGATGAAAACCTGCTCCAAAGCACTCACAACCTGGGGAGAAGGTCCACCTTCCAACAGGACAACGACCCTAAGCACACAGCCAAGACAACGCAAGAGTGGCTTCGGGACAAGTCTCTAAATATCCTTGAGTGGCCCAGCCAGAGCCCGGACGTGAACCCGATCTAACATCTCTGGAGAGACCTGAAAATAGCTGTGTAGCGACTCTCCCCATCCAACCTGACAGGATGTGCAGAGAAGAATGGGAGAGACCCCCAAAATTCAGGTGTGCCAAGCTTCTAGTCATACGCAAGAAGACTTGAGGTTGTAATCGCTGCCAAAGGTGCTTCAACAAAGTACTGAATAAATGGTCTGAATACTTGTGATATTGACGTTTTTGCTTTGACATTATGGGGTATTGTGTGTAGATTGATGAGGGGGAAAAAAATATTTAATCCATTTTAGAATAAGGCTGTAAAGTAACAAAATGTGGTAAAAGTCAAAGGGTCTGAATACTTTCCGAATGCACTGTACGTATTGTCCGACATAATAGTTCCATTATCTCCATAATGAGAGTTTAGAACACTTCAATATGATCTTTAACAACAGATGGTTGAGTGGCCATTGAATACCATTCATATTAACATAATCAAACATTTGGTGAATATGACCTGGCATGAACTGTTGTTATACTGTAGAAATTACTATTACCTATGGTGAGAGAAACTCACCCATCTCAGAATGAACCAAACTCCCATAGCTAAACAGCCATAGAGACCTGCCCTTTTCTATTGGCAGATCCCTCTTGCCTTGCGCTTACAGATGTAACATCTTAATTTGAGCCAGTGTGCTATAGCAGGAAAATAATTCTGCTGCAACAGGAAATATGAATTATTATTATTATGTGGATTATAATTTTTTTAGGGGTTGATCCCCCATTTTTCATAAGGGAAAAACAAGTCTTACATTTCAAAGTGGACATTAAAGACTTCAGAAGCCTTTTTAAACGTCAAATACACTACAAGTTCTATATGCGACAGGGTGATCAAATTAAGATCCTACATCTGTAACCCTCACATTACTGTAGACAGATTGGCTGAACTCTATACAGTAACCTTGCACTACTATCATTTATGTAACTGTGTCTCTGTAAGAGTGTCTCGAGGGTGTACAATGGCACGACCCTCTCAGTCTCAAGAGCATAGTGGAGATGATGGGGCAGATAATGACCAGTACTAACTCAAAAGCATGTCTCCATCTACCATGATTAGCACGGGACGGACAAGCATGACAGGCCATTCATTTAGCGGCGGCAGGTAGCTTAGCGCTTAAGAGTGGTGGGCCAGTAACCGAAAGGTTGCTTATCCCCGAGTCGACTAGGTGAAAAATCTGTCTTTGCCCTTGAGCAAGGCACTTGCTCCAGTAAATCACTCTGGATAAAAGTCTTTGCTAAATGACTAAAATGTGTTTATCTGTGAGAAGGCCATTTACTTTCCACTTTCCCTTCTCAAATATCCACTCTTCTCGGCTTATTCCACATAATATCTGAAGTGTGACTGAGAATTCAACTCTCAGGCCCATTTTGGTCCACCTCTATCCAAAGGAGCAGTCTCCACCTAAATCAATTTAGTGCATGTTTCTGCACCCGACACACCAGGATCTAGTGTGTCTTCCTATAATGCAGGAAGAGTTTGTAAGACTGTACAGTTTCCTCATGCAGTCCTGTGCTCTAGCTTTAATCACTAAATACTCCTGTGAACCCAGTGTCTCCCTGAGAGAGAGGCTTTCACACTGTGAACCCAGTGTCTCCCTGAGAGAGAGGCTTTCACACTGTGAACACAGTGTCTCCATGAGAGAGAGGCTTTCACACTGTGAACCCAGTGTCTCCCTGAGAGAGAGGCTTTCACACTGTGAACCCAGTGTCTCCATGAGAGAGAGGCTTTCACACTGTGAACCCAGTGTCTCCATGAGAGAGAGGCTTTCACACTGTGAACACAGTGTCTCCATGAGAGAGGCTTTCACACTGTGAACCCAGTGTCTCCATGAGAGAGAGGCTTTCACACTGTGAACACAGTGTCTCCATGAGAGAGAGGCTTTCACACTGTGAACCCAGTGTATCCATGAGAGAGAGGCTTTCTCAGCCAGCCTGTAAGAGCAGGAGTGACAGCTCTCATGAATTAGTGAGGACACCACTAACGGTCACACTTTATTTGGATAGTCCATCTGTAGATGCTTTACAGATGATCATACTATCAACAAACTATCTGTTTGATAAGCAACTGCTTGCTAAGGTTAGGTTTAGGTTTAGAATAAGGGTTAGGGTTAAGGTCAGGGCTAGGGTAAGGGTAAGGGTTAAGTTTAGGATTAGGGTAAGGATAAGAGCTAGGGCTAAGGTTAGGGTTAGTAGATAGTTAGTTGAAATGTTACTGATAGTCGGTAGATAGTCTGTAGATACAGATGGACTATCCAAATAAGGTGTTACCACTGTTCTTCTCTGCTCTGTTCCATCAGTCTATGTTCACTTCTGCTGTGTATGCAATGTAATCATACAAAGGCTATTTGATGAAAGGAGGTCATCTAACCCCTGTAATATACACTCACCACCAATTGCTGATAATTACTGCTATATGATGAGTCATTTACTGTTTGTTCCAGAGGTGGTACCACAGGTTCAAAAGTGGTGTGGCAAAATCCGTATGTGTCTTTTCTGGGGCCTGGAGTTGTTTCCTACTCGTAGGCTATGACAGCATCCAACATTTTTCTCAATGCATTGGGGTCATGCAGGGCCTATAGTTTGGCATGCTTTATCTCTACATTCAGCTATTAATAGTCTATATTTCATTATTATGATATGTGTTAAAAAGCTGTTTAATAATCGTTAAGAATCTATTGACGCACAAGTGCATCAATCTAATTAACATAATAAAAAATCCCCATAAAAATCTATCAGTTTAAGCTAGTGATATATTTTTTTGCATGGGCTGCAAGCTGCAGGCTGGTTTTGGTCATCAATAAAATGTGTCCAAATTATTTATTTATTTTATTCACGAGTTTTCTTATATCTCCTAGATGTAGGACAGACACGTCAAAACCTTATTCCTTATGATTTATTTTTGACTGTCTTTTTTGCCATTTATGAATGAGTTATTCGATGCATTTTTGGGGGATAAATGATCCATGATATAAGGTTAATATAATTTAGCAATGTAAGTCATTACTCTATTCTTTAGAATTGCATTGTATTAATTGCATACATTTTTGTTTCTAAATAATGTCATTTTTTGAATAATTGTTTTATATCTGCATTCTAAAAGAGGTATCAAAGACAATACAGTATGAAGATAGACTAAAACTGCTTCTCCAAAAGAATTTCCCAATCATACTTGTAGTTGATGTCATGGCGACGTTGGCTAGCAAAGCTCACACTTCATTGGGTCTAACAGTCATCTCTTGCCGAACTGAATATGTGCAGGCCATCAAAGGCACTATTTCAATATAAGTTATTTTTAGCCGAGTTAGCCAAGACGAATGCTAAAGTGTATTTTTTTAGCTTTCTTTTTGCAGACTATCAATAGTAGCTAGCATATTGCTAGTACTGTATGTTCACTATTGAAAGTTTACTTTTGTAAATCACTTTCCTTAGAAAACACCCATAGATATGCATACAGTATGTGTGTGCATACCCATGTGGAAAAAAAGGATGCATCCATCCGTGCTTGCGTGTGTGTGTGTTAAGTCTTCTAGAATGTGCTACCAAAGGCCTTTACTCCACAGTCCCTGGGTCATCAGAGAGTATCTGAGCTCTACTTACAGGCAATGAGCACATGAGCACTGTGGCTCTATATAATTACACACATACTCCGCCTGTCATGTTCACTTATGACTTGTCACTATCCAATCTCGTCTCAGCAAAATTAGAAAATGTTGCTTTGTTTGGTCTGGTTGTAAACAAATCAAATCAAATCAAATGTATTTATTAAGCCCTTTTTTACATCAGCAGATGTCACAAAGTACTTATACAGAAACCCAGCCTAAAATCCCAAGCAGCAAGCAATGCAGATGTAGACGCACGGTGGCTAGGAAAACTCCCTAGAAATGCAGAAACCTAGGATGAGGCCTAGAGAGGAACCAGGCTCTGAGGGGTGGCCAATCTAGCATTTAGCTAGCTGGTCCTGAAGTGTCATCCCATGCTTCTTATTAATGGATAATACCTATGGTTGAAATTGTTGTAGTCGAGTAGTTTACAAGTAGTTTAAAGTAAATATAGGGAAAATAGCTAGCTAGCTAGTAACAACTTCAACAATGTCACTATCGGCTAACAAGAAGCTAATAGTAAACAAATGTTAGCAATGGATCGTGGTGGACCAGGATCGTCATTGGTGTCTGTCCTAGATCTTCATATGACTGTGGTAGTCTTGGATCTTCATATAACTGTGTCCTGGATCGTCATATGACTGTGGTGGTCCTGGATCTTCATATGACTCTGGTGGTCCTGGATCGTCATATTTCAATGTTAAATGTAATGTGGCTGGTGGGAAGCACCCAAATAAATATATTTGAGAGCTTCAAGTTCCTCGGGGTCCAAATCACTAAAGACTTAAAATGGTCCACACACGCGCAAAGTCGTAAAGAAGGTGCAACAGTGCCTCTTCCCCATCAGGAGGTTAAAAAAGTTTGGCATGGGCCTCAAATCCTCAAATAGTTCTACAGCTGCACCATTGAGAGCATCTTGACTAGCTGCATCACTGTTTGGTATGGTAACAGCACAGGCCTCAATCGCATGGTGTTACAGCCGAGTACATCACTGGGGCCGAGCTCCCTGCCATCCAGGACCTATATATCAGGCAGTATGAAAGGAAGGCCCAGAAAATCGATAAAGACTCCAGCCACCCAAGCCATGGACTGTTCTCTCTGCTTCCACATGGCAAGCGGTACTGGTGCATCAAGTCTGACAACAAGAGGCTCCTGAAAAGCCTAAAATTGCTAAATAGCAAACAAAATGGCTACACAAACTATCTGAGTTGTCCCTTGTATTTATTTACATTTTTCCACCATTTCTATGCACACTTACAGGACTCTACATACTCACACACACTGACACTCCAACACACACATAACATGAACACACATTTAAACTGACTCTACAGACATACACACACACACACACACACTCACATACAATCTACATTTACGCTGATGCTACTCTGTTTATCATACAGTATATCCTGATGCCTAGTCACCTTACCCTATACATACAGTATCTACCTCTATCACTCCAGTATCCCTGCACATTGTAAATATAGTACTGGTATAGTACTGAAACTGACCCTGTATATAGTATTTTACTTACTTTATCGTGTTCTTATTTCTTATTTGTATTTATTATGTTAGTACTTCATTGATATTGATTACTGCATTGTTAAGTTTAGAGCTTGCAAGAAAGGCACTTCACTGTACTTATGCATGTGACATTAAAACTTGAATCTAATCTTTCTGTGCTTTCAGAATCATCCTGGTGTAAATGTTTCTTGAACAGCATACTGTACCACAAAGTATTCTCTATTGTTCAAATCACTGTGTCATTGGGTCATGAGTATGCTTGAAGGACTATGGTGTTGGGTTAAGCTTCTAGAGGAATCCATTCTTCAGTTTGTGTTACCATTTCAGGCCATATTCTTTGGAAATTAGCATCCTCTTGGGACTGTGGATCATGGCCATTGTGGTGACTAAATATCCTCTGTACAATAACTTTGTAACCCAATCAGTCTTAAGTTACAGGCTGTAGCTCTTTCACTGCATTTGAAAGTCTTTGCCAGACCGCAAGCAACGGAACAAATAGTGCCAATGCTTCCAGAATTGCATGTTTTAAATGATGCAGGTAAAACTTGCCCTTTGACCCAATTCAGAAATATCTTTCTCTTCATCGTCATCTAGTTTTATGAAGTGTGTTGTATGATGTAGACTTCAATGGGTTTTATGATGTAGACTTCAATGGGTTTTATGATGTGAACTTCAATGTGTTTTATGATGTGGACTTCAATGTGTTGTATGATGTGGACCTCAATGGGTTTTATGATGTGAACTTCAATGTGTTTTATGATGTGGACTTCAATGTGTTGTATGATGTGGACTTCAATGGGTTTTATGATGTGAACTTCAATGGGTTTTATGATGTGAACTTCAATGTGTTTTATGATGTGGACTACAATGTGTTTTATGATGTAGACTTCAATGTGTTTTATGATGTGGACTACAATGTGTTTTATGATGTGGACTACAATGTGTTTTATGATGTCGACTTCAATGCGTTTCATGATGTGGATTGTAATGTGTTTTATGATGTGGACTTCAATGTGTTTTATGATGTCGACTTCAATGCGTTTCATGATGTGGACTGTAATGTGTTTTATGATGTGGACTGTAATGTGTTTTTTGATGTGGACTTCAATGTGTTGTATTATGTGGACTGTAATGTGGACTACAATGTGTTGTATGATGTGGACTTCAATGTATTTTATGATGTGGACTTCAATGTGTTGTATGATGTGGACTTCAATGTGTTTTATGATGTAAACTTCAATGCGTTTCATGATGTGGACTGTAATGTGTTTTATGATGTGGACTGTAATGTGTTTTATGATGTGGACTACAATGTGTTGTATGATGTGGACTGTAATGTGGACTACAATGTGTTGTATGATGTGGACTTCAATGTGTTTTATGATGTGGACTTCAATGTGTTTTATGATGTGGACTTCAATGCGTTTCATGATGTGGACTGTAATGTGTTTTATGATGTGGACTGTAATGTGTTTTATGATGTGGACTTCAATGTGTTGTATAATGTGGACTACAATGTGTTGTATGATGTGGACTTCAATGTGTTTTATGATGTGGACTTCAATGTGTTGTATGATGTGGACTTAAATGTGTTTTATGATGTGGACTACAATGTGTTGTATGATGTGGACTACAATGTGTTTTATGATGTGGACTTCAATGCGTTTTATGATGTGGACTTCAATGCATTTTATGATATGGACTACAATGTGTTGTATGATGTGGACTTCAATACGTTTTATGATGTCGACGTCAATGCGTTTTATGATGTGGACTGTAATGCGTTTTATGATGTGGACTTCAATGCGTTTTAAGATGTAGACTTCAATGTGTTTTATGATGTGGACTTTAATGTGTTTTATGATGTAGACTTCAATGTGTTTTATGATGTAGACTTCAATGCATTTTATGATGTGGACTTCAATGCATTTTATGATGTGGACTTCAATGTGTTTTATGATGTAGACTTCAATGTGTTTTATGATGTAGACTTCAATGCATTTTATGATGTGGACTTGAATGTGATTTTCCTCTTTTCTTTTATTTCCCTCAATGACAATTAATTTCCATGCCTACCTAAAAATTTGTAAAACTCAATAAGCATAAAAGTTTGAGGTTAGTTACAACGTAAACTATTTATCATCTGAATAAAAACAATTTGTTAATCAAGTTGATAATCCAGAACTGGCACAGTCATGTGACGATGCAGAACCACCACAGTGCACAACGTTCCGGCACCAACACAGTCATATGACAATCCAGGACCGCTACAGTGATGACAATCCGGCACCGCCACAGTGCACAACGTTCCGAGAACGCCACAGTTTTGACGATCCAGGACCTCCACAGTGGACGAGAAGAGATTTTGACTAATATTATCTAGCAAATGTCTATAATATTGGCTTCTTATTATATTTTTAGCAAGCTAGCTAATTATTTTCCCTCCATTTACTTTAAGCTGTTAACTATCTGACAACTTCAACAAAATCATCCAAATATATTATCAGCTAATAACAAACATGGCAAGGCACTTCAATGCCAGCTAGTTAGCTAACTGTTTTCCCTCCATTACATTTTTAGCTAAATATCTTGCTTGATGCTAGCTTAAAGCTAAGCCGTGCAATTGAACAATACTAAGCAAAGATAATTTTCAATAATGTGCCATACGTGTATTTTTTTGGGTCATGGAGATGGAAAATGATGATAAAATGTTTCTACCTCTTGAAAAGCAGTGCAAACAACGATACTGTATTTGCTGGATGGAGGAGGCGGGGCTATGCACGTACATGTTGATGATGTCACAAGGGTGCACGATGGTCTGATTGGTTGATGAACTTGTTGGTCCAATGGCAACATAAAAAAGACAATTCAGGAACGTGTCCTAAATCATGACTTTCTCCTCATTTGTGTGTATTGGGTATATGTTGTGAAATTGTTGGATATTACTTGTTAGATATTACTGCACTGTCGAAGCTAGAAGCACAAGAACTTCGCTACACACGCAATAACATCTGCTTAACACGCCTATGTGACCAATACAATTTGATTTGATTTCATTATCTTCTCTTCTCTCTCTTCTCTCCCCATTGTGAAGGAGAGAGTGGGTTGCAGGTGGTTGCTAGGGAAAATGAAAATTACACCAATCTCAGTTTTATTCCACTATCTTAATTGTGAACAGAGATGTGTGTACTTTAATGTGGTCTAATATTCTAAACGCACATAGCGTCCGCTATGCTTCTTAACTTTTAAACCTGGCCCCCAGGTACTAGCAAATAGCCGAGACCCTCAGATCTTGCTCCTTCTTAATGTTGTCTGGTTTCACCGCAGCATGATCTGTCTAAGCACAGAAGAATGGTGGCTGTCAGAGTTCCTTCATCAGAGATTAAGTACATTTCCCTGTTTTTTCTGTGATTAAGCCGTTCTCCGCTGCGGGCCGGAAATTAATCTGGCACATTCTCTCAGTGTGAATTTCCCTCATCCACCCAACAAACCTGACAACTTCCTCTATATCGCTTCCCCAAAACTTGGGACAACTTCAGTGAAAGTTGTTTTGTGTGAAAGTATAGGCCTATATTATTGTGGTTTTGAGTCTGACATGAGCAGCACGTCAAAGAGTAGTGGCATTGAGGAGTATATCACCTCAGTCATCGGCTTCATCAATAAATGCATGAACGACGTCGTCCCCACAGTGAACGTATGTACATATCCCAACCAGAAGCCATGGATTACAGGCTTATAAGAAATCCCGATACACTCTCAGACAAACCATCAAACAGACAAAGTGCCAATACAGGATTAAGATTGAGTCCTACTACACCAGCTCTGATGCTCGTCGGATGTGGCAGGGCTTGAAAACTAATAACAAAGGGAAACCCAACCGCGAGCCTACCAGACGAGCTAAATGCCTTTTATGCTCGCTTCGAAGCAAGCAACACTAAAGCATGCATGAGAGCACCAGCTGTTCCAGACGACTGTGTGATAATGCTCTCAGTAGCCGATGTTTTTTTTTTTTTTTTTTTTTTTTTTCACCTTTATTTAACCAGGTAGGTCAGTTGAGAACAAGTTCTCATTTGCAACTGCGACCTGGCCAAGACAAAGCAAAGCAGTGTGACAAAAACAACACAGAGTTACACAGTAAACAAACATGGTAAAAACACAATAGAAAATCTGAATACAGAGTGCAAAATGTAGTGCAAAATGCAGTAAGGTTAGGAGGTAGGACAATAAATAGACCATAGTGGTGAGATAAATTACAGATTATCATCATTAACACAGGAATGAAGGATGTGCAAATTATGATGTGCAAATAGAGATACTGGAGTGCAAGATTTGTAAGCAAGGCCTTTAAACAGGTCAACATTCACAAAGCCGCAGGGCCAGACGGATTACCAGGACGTGTACTCAAAGCATGCGTGGACCAACTGGCAAGTGTCTTCACTGACATTTATAACGTTTTCCTGAGTCTGTAATACCTACATGTTTCAAGCAGACCACCATAGTCCCTGTGCCCAAGGAAGCGAAGTTAACCTGCCAAAATGATTACCGCCCCGTAGCACTCACATCGGTAGCCATGATGTGCTTTGAAAGGCTGGTCATGGCTCACATCAACAGCATCATCCCAGATTCCCTAGACCAACTACAATTTGCATACTGCCCCAACAGATTCACAGATGACGCAATTTAAATTGCACTCCACACTGCCCTTTCCCACCTGGACAAAAGGAACACCTATGTGAGAACGCTGTTCATTGACTACAGCTCAGCCTTCAACACCATAGTGTCCTCAAAGCTCATCACTAAGCTAAGGAGCCTGGGACTAAACACCGCCCCCTGCAACTGGATCCAGACAGGCCGCCCCCAGGTGGTAAGAGTTGGCAACAACACATCTGCCACGCTGATCCTCAACACTGGGGCCCCTCAGGGGTGCGTGCTCAGTCCCCTCCTGTACTCCATGTTCACCCACAACTGCATGGCCAAACACGACTCCAACACCATCATTAAGTTTGCTGATGACACAACAGTGGTAGGCCTGATCACAGACAACGATGAGACAGCCTATAGAGAGGAGGTCAGAAACCTGGCAGTGGGGTGCCAGGATAACAACCTCTCCCTCAATGTGAGCGAGACAAAGGAGCTGATCATGGACTACAGGAAAAGGCAGGCCGAACAGGCCCCCATTAACATCGACGGGACTGTAGTGGAGCGGTTCAAGAGTTTCAAGTTCCTTGGTGTCCACATCACCAACAAACTATAATGGTTCAAACACCAAGACAGTCGTGAAAAGGGCACGACAACACCTTTTCCCCCTCAGGAGACTGAAAAATTTGGCATGGGTCCCCAGATCCTCAAAAAGTTCTACAGCTGCACCATCGAGAGCATCCTGACTGATTGCATCACCACCTGATATGGCAACTGCTCGGCACCTGACCATAAGGCACTACAGAGGGTAGTGCGTACGGCCCAGTACATCACTGGAGCCAAGCTTCCTGCCATTCAGGACTTATATACGAGGCGGTGTCAGAGGAAAGCCCAAAAAATTGTCAAAGACTCCCCCCCTCCATTTGTTTTTACACTGCTGCTACCCACTATCTATTATCTATGCATAGTTACTGACTGGACTCTACCCACACACTCACTGGACTCTACCCACACACTCACTGGACTCTACCCACACACTCACTGGACTCTACCCACACACTCACTGGACTCTACCCACACACTCACTGGACTCTACCCACACACTCACACATAATACACTGACACTCCAACACACACTCACTGGACTCTACCCACACACTCACACATAATACACTGACACTCCAACACACACTCACTGGACTCTACCCACACACTCACACATAATACACTGACACTCCAACACACATATACACACACAACATATGCTCACACACACACACATGCATATTGACGCCACACACACTCACACATAGACACTCTTCCCCACTCTTCACATACACTGCTGCTACTCTGTTTATTATCTATACTGATTGCCTAGTCACTTTTACCCCTACCTATGTAGTACTTATTTCCTCAATTACCACAACTACCTTGTACGCCTGAACAATGACTCGGTACCAGCTCAAAATATAGCCTCGTTATTGTTACTTTACTGTGTTACTTTTTTTTTAAACTTTTTTAAAAACTTTTTCTTGAACTTCATTGTTGGTTAAGGGCTTGTAAGTAAGCATTTCACTCTAAGGTCTACACCTGTTGTATTCCGCGCATGTGACAAATAAAGTTTGATTTGATTTGAAAGACATCCTGAAACTTTTGCTTTGAATTGATGCAATTATGAACATCAGAGAATGGCATCATTCCATTTTTGAATGAGGCTTTTTAAAGAGAGTACAATACAATAATGTGGTTGTGTTCTCTCGTAATGAGTTCACAATGGCAAACATTTCAATTGGCCCGTTGTCAGATACAGACGTTATTGCGTTATTCAAATTATCTGCAAAGAACAGCAGTGTAATATCAATGCTAAGCAAACCCCATTGGGTTCCTGTATATTTCTCCTTTAAATGTTGTAGTTCACAGGAATAGTTTTCAGGGCAGCATTGGAAGCATGAAAAACCTTTTCCAATCAATACTCCCATCTGTTGGCCTGTAGGCATGAACTAAAGGTCTGAACATGTTCTCCATGTACTGTACTAAAGAGAAGCACTGCATACGGTCCTATAGTGGAGCACCATATGTCACCACAAATACAAATTGATTTTCTTTTAAAGTCAGCCTGGGTGTGTGAGTTGAGAGCACATAAGACAGAACTGTTAGTTTGGTTAGCAAAGGTGAAGGCTTAGCTACGTTCAATACACATGAACAGCACACATTGCTATTGGCTGTGGAGCTATAGTATTGTGAAACCAAAACAAAAACCAATACATCTGTACCAGTGATTCATTTCTCTATTCTAGTTCTCATTTTGAGATTAGTACAAACTGCATTTTAGGAAACTGTGTGGGTGTTTTTTCTAGGGATGTTTTATGCAAGTTCTCTGAGTGAATGTGTATCTGTTCTAATCTAACTCTATAAACCCGTTGGGACACGGGGAGAATGAGTCGCATTTGTAAACATGAATAAACCTGAGAGATGTCTATCCCAAAGGATTAAAATCTCCAGTGAAGGAGAACAAAACCTCCAACAAACAAGAACAGAGCAGCTCGTAGCCAATGGAAGTGTTTACTACAGGTTGGCACCACTTTAATCTCACGCTACTCCCTAAAACCAACTAATAAACATTCCTATTAATGCTACTGAGGATAGCTATGTAGATTTGATGTTACCCTGGGGTGATTGTATGTTAACATATAGATCAATGGTGAATGGTGGTTTTATCTGTAGCCTGCTGTAAGCCTATTTCCCATTTCCTCCGGTTGTTGTGTTGCAGGTCCATTGTTGACTGTTACACCTTGCTATCTGATTTCCACTTGAAGATGTGGAAGGACGGCTGGAAGCAATAGCGTGAAATGTGGTGTAGCATGGAGTATGTCAGAGAGCACACACCATTGCTCCAGCTTGGTCGACCTTGCTCTTTAGTGATACGATCTGAAGGTTGATTCCTTAACATTCTTATCTGCCATGGGATCTGCGATAGTCAGACATACTACACAGACATTATGATGGCACTTCTTCAAGTGATAAATGTCACCGTGAGAGCATCATCAGCGGGGTGGGGAACAACCAGATGCATCCGGTTTTCAGGGGAAATGGAAAGAGAGCCTGTGAAGCGACTTGCGCTTTTGGACCTAAACAAGGCGACACTCCATCTTAACTCCTTCTCCACATTTACTGTATTGGTTGAACAGTGCAGCTTTTTTTCTCTCATCAGGACCAGGGTTGCCATGCTACGTTAGGTTACCGTGAAAGTAGACATTTCAGAGCACCTGCAATCTATTCTGCCTCTGCTTTTGAAACTGTCAGGCACATCCCGCTCCCTGTCCAAAGCAATACAGTTACATTTGAGAGCCGGCAGAACAGCGCTGCTGTTGTCAGAAGATGAGGGGTCAGTCAGTGTCTGCTGTGAGTGCTGAGGAGTAGGGAGTAGGCGTCTCTCTCAGTACATTTGATACCCATTTCAGCGACACAGCTCTCCGGTTCAGTGAGTTTGATTCCATTTACTGTATAGAAAATGAATGCAGTGTTATGGTGGCAGGTAGCCTAGCGGTTAAGAGTGCTGGGCCAGTAACCAAAAGGTTGCTGGTTCAAATCCCAGAGCTGACTAGGTGAAAAAACAGTAGATGTTCCCTTTAGCAAGGCACTTAATCCTAATTGCTCTGGATAAGAGCATCTGCTAAATGAATCAAATAAAAATGTTATATAAGCGTCTATAAGTACAGTAGCAACCTATTACTGTTAGGAAATGGTAGACGCTCTTTTCATATTCTAAAGGCCTCTATTCTCTATTTCTGAGTGCCCCCCCCTACAGTCTCTAACATAGTGTGTCTGGACTGAGGAGCCATTTAATACCGTGTAGGCGTGTGAGTGCAGCTTAAGAATGTGCGTGCGAGTATATCCAGTATAATGAGATAGCCTTTCGGATCCTTTCCATCGGCCAATCAGGGTACGGTCACCGTGGGTACCATGTCGTCGGAAATGAGAAATATCCCGTCTCCTCATCTCCTTCATCTCTACATCTCCATTCACGGCGGTGGGCATCTCTGCACATGACAGTACACAGCTGGGAGTGAAGTCTACGTCCAGATCTCAACCGCCTCCCGTAGCTCACCATCTCCTGTCCTTTATTAGGATAATGAATCATTAAGGATTTTATTATTAAGACCTTTGTTTATGTCATAGATTTCTGGTTTGCCGGTAGTGCAGGCACATTTGACTGACGATAGCGAGCTTTAATTCACAGCCTCAGCAAGGGAGAGGCTAACAAAGACGATTATTATGCACAGAGGGATACAGTCAGAACCGCTGCCGTCTGACAAAGAATTTAGAATTAACTTATGGCAAGGAAGGAGGTACATTTCCTGTCATACCGGTGCTTGCAAACTGAGGCTTTTTGTTTGAATTCTACTGTATCAGAACGATCTCTCTGCGCAGAAATTCTTACTTTGTTTCTGATAAGTACCTCAGCAGGCAACCTCCAGCAAAAGCCTTTGCAGAACTTTGACATATTGAGTGGAGGTCTCAGTGTTTGTGACGGGGACCCCTAGGGGCTGGATGAGTGTCCTAAAGAACTGTCTAGATCGGTGACAGACTCTCCCAGTGGTGGTGGCACCCCCTGCCCCGCTCCTTACAGATAAACTGTGCAAATCAAATCAAATCAAATGTATTTATAAAGCGCTTTTTACATCAGCAGATGTCACAAAGTGCTATACAGAAACCCAGCCTAAAACCCCAAACAGCAAGCAATGCAGATATAGAAGCACGGTGGCTAGGAAAAACTCCCTAGAAAGGCAAAACCTAGGAAGAAACCTAGAGAGGAACCAGGCTCTGAGGGGTGGCCAGTCCTCTTCTGGCTGTGCCGGGTGGAGATTATAACAATTCATGGCCATTAAGGCCAGTTCTTTCTTAAAGATGTTCAAATGTTCATAGATGACCAGCAGGTAAATACATCAGGAGTGAATGTCACTTGGCTTTTCAGTGCAATAGAGCGCAAGTGCGGTAGAGCGACAGCGAGATGAAAACAGCAGGTCTAGGACAAGGTGGCACGTCCAATGAACAGGTCAGGGTTCCATAACCGCAGGCAGAAGAGTTGAAACCGGTGCAGCAGCATGACCAGGTGGACTGAGGACAGCTAGGAGTCATCAGGGCAGGTGTTCCTGAAGCATGGTCCTCCGGGTAGGCTCAGGTCCTCCGGGAGAGGAGGTAGAGTGGGAGGGAGAGAGAATTAGAGGCAGCATACTTAAATTCACACAAGACACCGGATAATAACATCAGATTTAACAAACTGGCCCTAGCCCCCCGGCACATAGACTATTGCAGCATAGATACTGGAGGCTGAGACAGGGGGGGTCAGGAGACACTGTGGCCCCCTCCGACAATACCCAGACAATATCCCCGGACAGGGCCAAATCAGGCAGGATATAACCAGCATCCCAGGGAGGCGCACTAGAAAGCTGACATTGGGGCTTTTGTAGCAGTCCAATGACACACCACACAGCCCTCAGTGAAGGCACACACTGCAGCTCCATCAGGTGGGCTTAAGTGATGGTGACCCCTGCTCTAGACAGATAGATAGATAGATAGATAGATAGATAGATAGATAGATAGATAGATAGATAGATAGATAGATAGATAGATAGATAGATAGATAGATAGATAGATAGATAGATAGATAGATAGATAGATAGATAGATAGATAGATAGATAGATAGATAGATAGATAGATAGATAGATAGATAGATAGATAGATAGATAGATAGATAGATAGATACTTTATTGTGGTGGGTTATATTAAATGGCGGAAGTAGGAAGTGTCTGTTTCATATTCCACTGAGATGCTTCCTGACGGCCACAGTTACGCCTAACTGGGATGCTGGTGTGTCAGGGTGGTCATTGAGATGCAAGCTGCAGGTTCACAGCCAAACAGGGTGAGACAATCCAATCAGTGCTTTTAGAAAGAGGGGCGTCTAAAGAAGCATGTCTAAAATCATGCATTACTGTGAGAAATGCTGACCTAGTGTACTGAATAAAAGTCCTTTCATAATGAACTGTGAGAAAGCTGAGCCATGGATGTCGTGGATGGAATTCACAGGGGGCTGGTGGAACCTTAATTGGGGAGGGTGGCCTCATAGTAATGGCTTGAACGGAATGAATAAGACAGTATCTAACACATCAAATACATGGTTTCTAGGTGTTTGATACAATTCCATTCACTCCCATTTCAGCCATTATTATGATCCATCCTCCCCTCACCAGCCTCCTATGATGCCATTCTACACTATTCATCATTCACTATTCTTTACCTCAACAGATCATCTTAGAACTGTATTAGTGTTGAATGGATTTTCAAACCCATCAGGAAATGTAAAACTTACAGCGTATTTGAGGTTTAAAAAGGCTTACTTTATCAAGCACTACAAAAATGTCCATTAATATAATCCATGTAATAATTCTCATTTCCTTCTGTAGCAAACTGGATCAAATTAAGATCCTACATCTATAGAAATAGAGGCAGATTAGAATCGACCACTGCAGACATCTTCACACATTTAACATTGCATATGACCTTGGGTGAATGTTGTCCTTGTTGGTAATCTCAGCAGTATTTCACATTCTTCTTTCAAAATGTTGTAAATGACAACTATTGACTTTCTCCACTGTTACCCTAGATTGCTTTCTGTATAGATGTTGAATAATTAATTAATGTTTACTTTCAGACACCACTGGAACTATTGACGTGAGGTAAATTGCTGTTGATAGATGTTGTCAAAAATCTCCAAAAGCTCTCTATATAAATCTTTGCGTCGTCAACAACATTGATAATTAAGCTTTGAGTGTAATATCTCAGGGGTTGCTGCGCACAAACTAGTAGACGCGCTGCCCTTCAATCCAAACCAATGGCATGTCTCGAAACTAGGGTTGCAAAGGGTCGGAAACTTTCCGGTAAATTTCCAGACGTTTGCTTTAATTCATCAAAAAAGATAGCTTATAACAGTGAACCTTTTTTGTGGGATACACATAAGGCAATTCTAGGTCTTGTGGCATATTTTGGTTAAACTATCCCCAATTCAATGGAATTGCAACCCTCTGCATGCACAGTGCATTCTTCCATCACATGCTCAGTGCACTCTTCCATCACATGTACAGCTGATTCTCAAGATCTTACACACTAATGAGGTGCTATTGAGCCCACACTACTACACTGTCTGAGCCAAGGACTACATGCTTTCTGGTAAGTTTTAATTACAATACTGGGTGGGGTGAATATATATATATGTATATGACATACATGATTTTTTGTTAACTAGTAAATAGTAGCCTACAGCAAAGTGTGTTTAAATCATTTCTAACTTGTTAACAATTTCTGCTAGTTAGTTTTTGTTACCATGTGGGCTTGAGCCTTCTAACTGAGGAGTGTTAATTCACCTGTTTCCATACATCTTTCATTTTAACACATTTATCTTACAAAGGAGTTGTTTCATCTAACTGCTTAACTATTTATCTGTACATGGAATTGTATTTGTTTTTTTTACTATTTTTTTCTAATCTTTAGAGGAAAATGCCACAGGCTGTCATGTCCTGATATGTTTCACCTGTCTGTGTTTGTCCCCTCCCCACACCAGGTGCACCCCATCTCCTTCATTAATTAGTTTGGGTATTTAGTCCATTGGGTTCTGTTGGGGTTTTGCCAGATCGTCTTGCCTAGTCAGTCGTTTCCAGCACTTTCCTGTATTACTAACTCTGCCAGTCTGTTTCCCGGTATTTGGACCTCTACCCGCCTGTTGGATTACGTTCCTGTCTAGCCCCTCATGTGCCTTCGACCTTCTGATCTGCTGCCAAACGAACTCTGCCTGCATTACGGATTACGAGCCTGCCTACTCCTCTGTACCGCCATCCTTCTGACCCCCGGTACCGAACGCTGCCTGGACTACGACCACGAACCTGACTCTCCTTATTGGACGACTGCTATTCAGATCCCCTGTTACGAACATTGCCTGTCATTTACTACGAGCCTGTCTTGCCCCACATATCCTATTAAACAGTCAATCATATCTCTGCCTCCGTGTCCGCTTTTGGGTCCCGTATATCTGTCGTCCTGTCAGAACGATCTGGCCATGACGGACCCAGCGGAGTTGACCCATCTACAGAACGCAATAGCCCACCAAGAGGTTGTTGTGGGTCGACACGAGGAGGTGCTACGTTCAATAGCAGAGGAAATCCGTGAGCAGAGAGATAACCAGCAGCGGGTCACCGAATGCCTGCTCCAACACTTGGAGAGATTAACACTGGCACTACCGGCACAGAGCGCTTCCCCCCCGTCTCCTGTCCCACCTATACCCAGCAACCCAACACCTTCCCCGGTATCCCTAAGAGAGCCGCACTTACCTGCTCCCGAACGGTTCTCGGGTGATTCGAGTTATTGTCGTCCTTTCTTGTCCCAGTGCTCGCGTATCTTCGAACTGCAGCCATCCTCTTTTCCCACAGAAAAGTCACGGGTCGCCTATATGATAACCATGATGACGGGGCGAGCCCTGGCCTGGGCTACGCCGATATGGGACCAGCAGCTTCCCGTTTGTTTCAGTCTAGCAGCGTTCACTACGGAGGTAAAAAAAGTTTTCGATGCTCCACTATCCGGAAGAGAAGCGGCACGTCAGCTGCTACATCTAAGACAGGGGACTAGCAGCGTGTCGGATTACTCTATTAAATTCCGTACCCTGGCAGCGGAGTGCTCATGGAATTCCGAGGCTCTGCTCGACGCCTTCTACGACGGATTATGTGATCCCATCAAGGATGAACTCGCCGCCCGAGAGGTGCCTCCCAGTTTAGACAGTCTCATATCCATTGCCATGCGTATTGGCAGTAGGCTTCAGGAACGTAACCGGGAGAGAGAGAATCGTCGTCCTGCCCAGGCACTTCCGCATTTCGGCGGACTGGGTAGCAGAGCGTCACCGGGAGTAACGGCACCACCCGAATACTTCCGAGAACCCTCGAGGGAGTCCGAAGTCCTGACATCTGAACCCATGCAGATAGGAAGGACACAACTGACGGCCGAGGAACGTCAACGCAGAATAGACAGTCGCAGCTGCCTCTACTGTGGAAAGAAGGGACATTATGCAGCCGGTTGTCCTTTAAAAAGGGCGGGCTCATTCGTAACTGCAGGAATACGGGTGAGTCAAACCAAAACCCCGTGGGTACCCCCGGTTCGTTTTCCTTTTCCTGCCACAATTATTTGGGATTCCCAAACCCTTAGAGTAAATGTCCTTATGGATTCAGGAGCTGACGATTGTTTTATTGATAATTCCCTTCTGGTCAAATTAGGCATTCCTTCACGCCCTCTAAGCACACCCATCGAAGCCACAGCCCTGGACGGTCGTTCTATTGGGCGGGTGTCTCAGATATCGGTGCCGGTTACTCTGATTCTGTCTGGCAACCACAGGGAGGAGATCCAGTTCCTGCCCCT
The DNA here is from genome assembly GCA_023634145.1 of Thymallus thymallus. Classification (NCBI taxonomy): domain Eukaryota; kingdom Metazoa; phylum Chordata; class Actinopteri; order Salmoniformes; family Salmonidae; genus Thymallus; species Thymallus thymallus. Next base: position 10,879,308 of record CM042389.1, read on the forward strand.
ACATTCCCCTAATGTTCCAATTGTGTTAGGCCATTCTTGGCTTGTTAAACACAACCCTCACATAGATTGGACTACCGGTTCTGTTACTAACTGGAGCCCTTTTTGCCTTGCTCATTGTCTGAAGGCTGCACCTCATGTTCTAACAAGACAGGTTTCACAGGCCACGGAGGACATCGATTTGTCATCTGTCCCCCCCGAATACTGGGATCTAAGGGAGGTCTTCAATAAGTCTCGGGCTACCTCGCTACCACCTCATCGGCCATACGACTGTGCCATAGACCTCCATCCAGGCACATCACCCCCCCGTGGACGTCTGTACTCCTTGTCCGGTCCGGAGACTAAGGCCATGGCAGATTATGTGGAGACCTCTCTCAGGGCTGGGATTATTCGGCCATCTTCCTCTTCTGCTGGCGCGGGGTTTTTCTTCGTAGCCAAAAAGGATAAGACTCTTCGTCCATGCATTGATTACCGTGGTCTTAATGACATCACGGTGAAGAACCGATATCCACTCCCTCTGCTGGCCTCCGCTTTTGAATTGCTCCAGGGAGCCACGATCTTCTCAAAACTGGACCTCCGAAATGCGTACCACTTGGTACGGATACGAGAGGGTGATGAATGGAAGACTGCGTTTAACACTGCTAGTGGACACTACGAATATCTGGTGATGCCATTTGGGTTGACTAACGCTCCCGCTGTCTTCCAGGCTCTGGTAAACGATGTGCTCCGGGACATGATTAATCGTTTTGTCTTCGTGTATCTGGATGACATTTTGATTTTCTCCCACTCGGCCCAGGAACACACAGCACACGTACGTCAGGTCCTCCAGCGATTATTAGAGAATCAGCTGTTTGTAAAAGCAGAGAAGTGCGAGTTCCATCGCTCGGTCATTCCTTTCCTGGGTTACATAGTGGCCGCGGGTAGCATCCGGATGGATCCTGGCAAGATCCAAGCCGTCACTGATTGGCCACAGCCCTCTTCACGCCTGGATCTGCAACGCTTCCTGGGGTTTGCCAATTTTTATCGACGATTCATTCGGAATTACAGCATTTTGGCAGCCCCTCTCACTGCCCTGACCTCAACTAAAGTGAGTTTTGTGTGGTCACCCCAAGCAGCCCAAGCATTCACTGCCCTCAAACAGCGCTTCACTTCAGCCCCCATTTTGACTCACCCAGACCCAGCCCGGCAATTTGTTGTGGAGGTGGATGCCTCCAATATCGGCGTGGGGGCTGTGTTGTCGCAAAGGTCGGACAAGGATCAGAAACTGCATCCGTGTGCATTCCTCTCCCGTCGTCTGACACCTGCTGAGGTAAATTATGACGTCGGCAACAGGGAACTGCTGGCGGTCAAGACAGCATTGGAGGAGTGGAGACATTGGCTGGAGGGGGCGGAACAACCATTTATTGTGTGGACAGACCACAAAAATCTGGAATACCTACGCTCAGCCAGAAGACTCAATGCCCGACAAGCCAGATGGGCTCTGTTTTTTACTCGGTTTGATTTCACCCTGTCTTATCGGCCTGGCTCAAAAAATACGAAGCCAGATGCCCTCTCCCGGGTGTTCAGTCCTACTGCTGCGGTCCAAGGTAATGAACGCATTCTTCCGGTCTCTTGTCTGGCTACGCCCTTGATCTGGGGCGTTGAAGAGGCGGTGCGTAATGCGCAGCAGTTGAGCCCTGACCCAGGAGGGGGTCCGCCGGGCTGCCTATTCGTACCTGACCCTGTTCGATCCAGAGTCCTGGAATGGGGCCATTCGTCGAGACTGACCTGCCACCCCGGCGCTCGTCGGACCCTGGCATTTATCCGGCGACGATTTTGGTGGCCCACCATGGGGGTGGATGTTCCTTCTTTTGTCTCGGCCTGCACGGTATGCAACCGAAGCAAGACGTCCCGCCAGGCCCCAGCTGGTCTCCTGCAGCCCCTCCCTGTCCCTCATCGTCCATGGTCGCATCTCTCCCTGGACTTTGTCACAGGTCTGCCACTATCCGACGGCAATACCGCCATCCTCACCGTGGTAGACCGGTTTTCGAAGGCGGCACACTTTATTCCCCTGCCTAAGTTGCCATCGGCCAAGGAGACGGCCCAATTGATGGTGCAGCACGTTTTCCGGATCCACGGACTACCCACTGACATTGTCTCCGACCGGGGTCCTCAGTTCACCTCCCAGTTCTGGAGGGCTTTCTGCACCCTTATTGGATCTTCTATCAGCCTGTCCTCAGGGTTCCACCCAGAGTCTAACGGTCAATCGGAGCGGGCCAATCAGGACCTAGAGACTGTGCTTCGGTGCCTGGTTTCTGACAATCCCACCACCTGGAGCCGGCAACTTGTTTGGGTCGAATATGCCCGCAACACCCTGCCTTCCTCCGCTACGGGGCTTTCCCCCTTCGAGTGCTCCTTGGGCTACCAGCCTCCGTTGTTTCCGGAGCAAGAAGAGGAGGTTGGCGTCCCGTCGGCCCAGTTGTTCGTCAGGCGCTGTCGTCGGACATGGAGAAAGGCCCGGGCGGTTTTGCTACGCACCAATGCCAGGTATCGGCGGCAGGCCGACCGTCGCAGGACCCCGGCTCCCCACTATCGTGTGGGCCAGAGGGTGTGGCTGTCCACCCGAGATCTGCCCCTTCGGGTGGAGAGTCGCAAGCTTTCATCCCGTTACATCGGCCCTTATCAGATCTCCCGGGTGGTCAACCGCTCAGCTATACGCCTCATGTTGCCCCGGTCCCTCCGCATTAATCCTACCTTTCATGTGTCCCGTGTAAAACCTGTCTCTCATTGTCCTTTGTCTCCTGTTCCTAGGCCTGCCCCTCCTCCTCGGGTTATTGACAACCAACCTGCCTGGACGGTGCGTCGCCTCCTGAGAGTCCGTCCCCGGGGCCGGGGTTTCCAGTATCTGGTTGACTGGGAGGGCTACGGGCCAGAGGAGCGGTCTTGGGTCTCTACCAGGGACATCCTCGACCCGGAGCTCATTGCCGACTTTCATCGACGGCATCCCGGTCAGCCAGGTATGCACCCGGGTCGGTCGCCAGGTGGCGCCCGTAGGGGGAGGGGTACTGTCATGTCCTGATATGTTTCACCTGTCTGTGTTTGTCCCCTCCCCACACCAGGTGCACCCCATCTCCTTCATTAATTAGTTTGGGTATTTAGTCCATTGGGTTCTGTTGGGGTTTTGCCAGATCGTCTTGCCTAGTCAGTCGTTTCCAGCACTTTCCTGTATTACTAACTCTGCCAGTCTGTTTCCCGGTATTTGGACCTCTACCCGCCTGTTGGATTACGTTCCTGTCTAGCCCCTCATGTGCCTTCGACCTTCTGATCTGCTGCCAAACGAACTCTGCCTGCATTACGGATTACGAGCCTGCCTACTCCTCTGTACCGCCATCCTTCTGACCCCCGGTACCGAACGCTGCCTGGACTACGACCACGAACCTGACTCTCCTTATTGGACGACTGCTATTCAGATCCCCTGTTACGAACATTGCCTGTCATTTACTACGAGCCTGTCTTGCCCCACATATCCTATTAAACAGTCAATCATATCTCTGCCTCCGTGTCCGCTTTTGGGTCCCGTATATCTGTCGTCCTGTCACAGGCACTATCTGATGTGGGGAGACATTTCACTGCAGCTGTAGGTCAATGTACATTTGCAAATACTGTGCCAAATCATATGTGAAGAATGCAACAAAGATGCAGAATCATCTGACCAAGTGCAGAAAGTTCCCTCAGCGCTCACAACAGGTCACCTCTGACAAAAGTACCTCTACTTCTATTCGTGGTGAAAATGATGAATCAGACACCTTACCGATAGCAACAGCTCATGACGTTTTTTTTACTCAATGGAGGAATGTAGTCAGAGAAATGCTTATGAATGTCTTGCTCGAGCTGTGTATGCAACTGGTCACCTCTGATGCTCACAGGCAATGATTTCTGAATGTTCTTCGCCCAGCATACACCCCTCCAACCAGACATGCTTTATCTACTCATTTGCTGGATGCAGAATTCAGCAGAGTTCAAGTGAAGGTCAAGCAAATCATAGATAATGCAGACTGTATTGCAATCATTTCTGATGGGTGGTAGAATATTCGTGGGCAAGGAATAATTAACTACATCATCTCCACCACTCAACCAGTATTCTACAAGAGCACAGATACAAGGGACAACAGACACACCGGTCTCTACATTGCAGATGAGCTGAAGGCGGTCATCAGTGACTTTGGACCACAGAAGGTGTTTGCACTGGCGACAGACAATGCTGCGAACATGAAGGCTGCTTGGTCTAAAGTGGAGGAGTCCTACCCTCACATCACACCCATTGGCTGTGCTGCTCATGCATTGAATCTGCTCCTCAAGGACATCATGGAACTGAAATGGATACACTCTACAAGAGAGCCAAGGAAATGGTTAGGTATGTGAAGCAATCTACCTCAACCAAGCAAAGTGAGAAGAATAAGAGCCTACATTGGGGTGGTGTTGTCATCATGTTTGACAGTCTCCTGGAGTCTCTCAAAGAAATGGCCATATCACAGTCTGCCGATATGGACAGCCCCATCAAGAGGATCCTCCTGGATTATGTATTTTCGGAGAGAGTGGTAGGCAGCCTGAAACTATTGAAACCTATAGCAGTAGCCATTGCACGGATTGAGGGAGAGAGTGCCATCCTGGCTGATGTTCAGACTCTGCTTGCAGAAGAAATCCGTACCGCCCTGTCCACTTCACTGTTGCTCCAAGCAGTGGAAACTGCAGTTCTGAAATATATCAAAAAGCGTGAAGACTTCTGCCTGAAGCCCATACATGTCGGACTCCAAGTATGCTGGCAAGAGCATCCTGTCTGGTGCAGAGATCAACAAGGCCTATGGTGTCATCACTACCGTGTCTCGCCACCTTGGTCTGTATGATAGATAGATAGATAGATAGATAGATAGATAGATAGATAGATAGATAGATAGATAGATAGATAGATAGATAGATAGATAGATAGATAGATAGATAGATAGATAGATAGATAGATAGATAGATAGATAGATAGATAGATAGATAGATAGAGGGGGACATTTCTTTGACAAGCAGCTACATAAAAATACATAAAAGACAGATACACGATACAAGATACATAGAGCGGCAGTATGAAAAAGTATAGAAATACAAGATGTCTGGAGTGCAAAAAAGCTATAAAACGACATTGCATAGTATGGGTGGTTGGCTGAATATGTACACTATACATTGGTGGATGTTGGATGGTTAACTATACTATACAGGTTGATGGCAGAGAAATACTTCAGTAGCTAAAAATGCATATGATATGAGTGAGGGTAATAATAGTTTACTTAATAGACAGACTGGTTAAATGAACAGGTACATTTATATTTTGCATGGTTAAATTAGCTGTACAGGTAAATATACAGTTATATTTACAGGTAAGTGAAGACTAGCATGGTTACATAAACTGTACAGGTAAATGACAGGAAGAGATACTTAAATAGCTAAATGTGTGTATGATATAATTTAGGGTAATAATAGTCATTCCCTTAAAATACAGTCCTTAGTGAGCAGGGTTTAATTACAGATAACTGCACGTATTGCACATTCGATATACTAAAAGCAATGAAAAAACACTGTGGTGGGATCTGTCTGTGACTGAAGGTGCTCCTCTGTGTCATAACCATGGCATGCAGAGGGTCAGCAGTTTGGCCAGGTTCCGTCTCTCCGCCACCTCCTTTAGAGTGTCAAGGCTCATCCCCAGGACAGAGCTAGCCTTCCTGATCACCTTATTTACCCGAGAAATGATGGAGTCTGGCGAAGTACACTTCCAAGCACGGGCTTTGGGATGGAGATGCAGTATGGCAGTGGTGCCAACATATCTCATCAACCACCTGGTGGAAGGGACTTTGTGGATCTGAGGCTCTTTCCCCTGTTGCCTCCATCATCCTCCAAATCCCTCCAACATCAGCCGCCTCAGAGCGCAACTGGCCCTTTTTTGGAAACACACACACATGACAACGAGCCATCCTCAACAAGGTTGGACAGTGACAGTGAAGATGAGGCCTCAGAGTCTGATGTTCAAGAGGTGGACTCTGAGGAGGTCCAGGGAGAAGGCATGGAAGCCTGAGAGGAAGACAACCAAAGCTTTAGTTTTTTACAGTTGTATGTTGAAAACATCTTTGGGAGATGCGATGGATCATTGGGTTAATTCCCACGGAAAGTTTCCACCTCTGAATATTCCCCAAAATGTGCAACCCTACTCGACACTTTCACAAACGTAAAAGAGCTGAGCTACAGTATCTATCAACAAACATCGCCAAGAATCTGTTTATTCCACCATATCAACACAGAAAAGTAATTAATCTCAAGTTACTCTAATAAACACAAAAACTCTAAACCTCAATGCAAAACCAGCACTAACAGTGTAGCATTGCAAGGAGCCTTGATTCAAACCAACACAATTCATGTCTTTCTTCGACAGGAGTGCTTTACTTCCTCTCATGTTAAGATGGCAGACAGGGTCAATGAAAAGGCTCTCTGTTTGTGTGAAATCATAAGTTCCTCAGCAGGCGACCTCCAGCAAAAGCCTTTGCAGAACTTTGACATGTTGAGTGGAGGTCAGTGAAAAGGCTCTCTGTTTGTGTGACATCAAAAGAAAATCCCTGAGTATGCTTGCAGTCTCAACACTTAGATTTAAAGAGAGTTTATAAGTCACATGCACATGGTTGCAGATGTAAATGTAGTGAAAATGTTAAGCTCCAACAGTGCAGCTCAAAGGGAAGTGAAGGAAAGCTACAGAGAAACAGAGGTGAGAGGATATGAAGGGAGATGTGAAAGTAGCTTTCCTCTCTCTCTCACTGTCTCTGTCTCTGTCTCTGTCTCTCTCTCTCTCTCTCTCTCTCTCTCTCTCTCTCTCTCTCTCCTTTGTACTTTCACACTCTTTCCATGGAACCAAAAAGGGTTCAACCTGGAGCCAAGAAGGCTTCTCCTATGGGGACAGCTGTAGAACCCTTTTGGAACCCTTTTTTCTAAGAGTGCAGTACTTAAAAACCTGGTGCTTGTGTGTCAAAAGCACTAGCCTATATTTTATACTCTAGTCCAGCGGCCCTCAACCTTCTTTGCAGGGGGGATTAGGCCTATAACTTACTATAGCCGCCTTTTCATAACATTTTGGTAAGTAGGTCTAACGTGATGACATTATAAAAACATAAAGTGCATATTTTTCTCGAATGACCATATAAAAAATCATTGCAACTCACAATGTCGCTGAATCAGTGGGAGCCCTGAGATTGTTTCCTGCCAACAAGATGGTCCCATCTAGGGGTGATGGGAGACAGTGACGTTCCTTATGTCCAGTCTACTCCGATGTTTCCTTTTAGTTGCCGTCAATGCGGAAAACCCCGCTTTGCAGGGATAGGATGTTGGAAATGGAAGCAACGTTTTCAGTGCTTTTGTGGCTATCTCAGGATATTCAGCCTTGATTTTAATCCAGAAGGTCGGCAGAGATGTTATCTCAAACATACTTTTAAGGCCACCGTCATTTGCAACCTCAAGGAGTTGATCTTCTTCCTGCACGGACATGGACGATTCACCTGGGACATTCCCAAATGGGTCTCAGATCCATTCCTTCGCACTTTGTGGGTCTTTGGCGGTTGGGAAGTAACGCTCAAACTCCGTTGACAGCGAAGCTAGGTGATCATGCACCAGCTGGGAGAAAGACGGCCCAGTCTCAGTTTCTCCCAAAATCCCCTCTAATGTTTGAAACATGTCAAACTAGTACAAAGTTGGCGGGCAACACAGCTCGCGCAGGCCGTGATGAACAAATGGGTCCTGGCCAAACTGCTGGCCATCATGGACAACGTCACCCACCCTCTGCACGCCATGGTTATGACTCAGAGGAGCACCTTCAGTCACAGACTGATCCCACCACGGTGTGCCAGAGAGGGCTACAGGAGGTCCTTCCTGCCGGCGGCTATTAGACTATATAATGCCTCACCGGGGTGCCGTGCCGTCGGCAACATAGATCTGGAACTGTTGGGGTGCTAGGATCTAGTTTAACAATTATGCATCGATCCGTGAGTAACTCCGTCATCACTCATTCACTCAGGTCTGTATATACATACTCATGTACAGTTGTTATATCATATCATGTGCAATATTGCAAGTAATTCTTGGACCTAACTTACGTAGTCATTCACTCAGGAATGCATATTAGTATCCTGTCAGTTGCACCTTTTCTCATTGCTTTTAGTATATCGAATGTGCAATACGTGCATTTATCTATAATTAAACCCTGAGCACTAAGGACTGTATTTTAAGGGAATTACTATTATTACCCTAAATTATATCATACACACATTTAGCTATTTAAGTATCTCTTCCTGTCATTTACCTGTACAGTTTATGTAACCATGCAAGTATTCCCTTATCTGTAAATATAACTGTATATTTACCTGTACAGCTAATTTAACCATGCAAAATATTCACTTACCTGTTCATTTAGCCAGTCTGTCTATTAAGTAAACTATTATTACCCTCGCTCATATCATATGCATTTTTAGCTACTGAAGTATTTCTCTGTCATCGACCTGTATAGTATAGTTTAACCATCCAACATCCACCAATGTATAGTGTACTTATTCAGCCAACCACCCATACTATGCAATTTCTTTTTATAGCTTTTTTTGCATTTTTGCAATTTTTCATACTGCCGCACTATGTATCATGTACCGTGTATCTGTCTTTTGTGTACCTTCGTTGTGGCATTTTGCACCTGCCCTGTGGTTTGTTGTTGTAGCTGCTTGACAAATAAATTTCCCCCTTGGCGATCAATAAAGTATCTATCTATCTATCTATCTATCTATCTATCTATCTATCTATCTATCTATCTATCTATCTATCTATCTATCTATCTATCTATCTATCTATCTATCTATCTATCTATCTATCTATCTATCTATCTATCTATCTATCTATCTATCTATCTATCTATCTATCTATCTATCTATCTATCTATCTATCTATCTATCTATCTATCTATCTATCTATCTTTACTCAAGTTCAAAATCTGTAAACTGTTGTGGGCGTGATAGAGACATAACTAATGTGCCGGTCCGTGGCCCGGTGGTTGGGGACCGCTACTCTAGTCTATATTATATACACTAGTCGATATTTATAGGGGGTGGGGGGGTTGGCAGCACCACCCTGACTCTTCAGCTTGGAGAGGATGCTGTAGACTGTGAAATATGAAGGTCACTGAATTCACTTCCAAAGACCTGTATCTCTGGCAGAAAATTAGGGTTAAGTGCCTTGCTCAAGAACACAGCAACAGGTTTTGCACCTTGTCGGCTCGAGGATTCAATACAGCAACCTTTCGGTTATTGGCCCAACAGCCTAATCACTAAGCTACCTGCCGCCCCTTCCCACAGTTGTGTCAAGTTGGCTGGATGTCCTTTAGGTGGTGGACCATTCTTGATACACATGGGAAACTGTTCAGCGTGAAAAACCCAGCAGTTCTTGACAAACTCAAACTGGTGCGCCTGGCACCTACTACCACACCCCGTTCAAAGTCACTTACTGTAAATCTTTTGTCTTGCCCATTCACCCTCGGAATGGCACACATACACAATCCATGTCTCAATTGTCTCAAGGCTTAATAATCCTTTTTTAACCTGTCTCCTCCACTTCATCTACACCAATTGAAGTGGAGGAGACAGGTGACATCAATAAGGGATCATAGCTTTCACCTGGATTCACCTGGTCAGCCTATGTCATACAATCGCACACACACAGATTCATTCCTTTATTAATACACACTCAACTGGTTGCAGCTCTGAGTGCATCATATCCCCATCATTCATTCCTCATTGCGTCTGACACAAGCGTATTATGATTTACAACCTCTGCATAGAGGCCTTTGGGTTCTTATGGGTTTTCTCCTTAAAAAGCAAACTCTCAAATCGGGTTGTATTTAGCCTCTGTCAGCAGGCACATGGAGCCGACTGTATACACCAGCATATATCTCACTATGAGAGCTTTGCCTTAGCGGGACTCTGGGAATGCATATGTAGGCAGATCTCAGTCGGACAGCTTTATGCTGGTTCCTCTGTCAGCCTAGGGCACATCCACAGTGAGGTGTAGGCCTTGGAAAATAATAAAACCATCTGCCTTCCAATGAAAATACATTCTGCTGGACTTTATCATCAGTCTTCAACCAAGCAGAGAGATGAAAATCTGCGAGGACCCATACATATAGTCGACTTTGCTTAGGCTTACTTCAAGAATATGACTGAAACTTTTCATTGCTAATTTCGGGCTTTGATAGTTGGACAGCTCTGAGCATGGCTGACTAATGTGGCGATGTAGAGAGGGCCTTTAGCTAACCCCATTCTATACGTCTTTAATTAGCGCCCTCTGTAATCTAGTGCTTTATGGGCTCGTTAATTAATTAATGTTGCAGCCAAGCGGAGGACGGGACCAGCAGCACTCAGAGAACTCAAAATCATCTTCAAACTCTTGACCAACCTCAGTTGACCTCACAGCTTGTCCTTCTGGACGTGTTCAAATGTTGTATGTCAGAAGAAGAAGACTGACTCTTCCCATTGGACAGTGTCTAAAGGCTGTGGCGTCAGTGTGATATCTTTATGATCCATAAGTAATGTTCCTTTCTCATGACCACTTCTTTCCCCTCTCGCTCTCCTTCTCATGTTGTTGAATCTCTCACCGTCTTTTTCCTCGCATTCACTGAATATCACAAAGGCAGCCGTGATGATGATGACCGCTGTGAGGAGAGTTGGACCCAAAACCTCATCCGGACATGTCTGCAGCGATAGTGTGTATATGTCACCACCTTTGTTGTGGCTGAAGGATGTAATGCAGAACGTTCTGTGGCTATTCTGAGGAGGATACTGTCCCCTCGTTGTGTTCATAACAAACAAAGGTTGAGTTTAAATAGGACACGTTGCACCTGACCAGAGCATGTGCAGCTGTTGTTTAAGTAGGACACATTGCACCTGACCAGAGCATGTGCAGCTGTTGCCTGTCACAGTGATACTCGTTTTTTCTACATCCTTTTATTGACGCTCCTGGCTATTTCTGGCACCAATACCCCAAAAGACACTGTTTATATTTAAACTATGGCCTTAATTGTGGTACAGTGATTCAGGTGAGTTGATGTGTCAATGGTGAGTAATTGGTCCAAGTCCATGATGATCAAGTGATTTACTATACACTGTTTAATTTGCATGTTCAGACTTAGCCTAACACATCAAACCTATCATCAAATAGAACCACATTACATTGTAGTCAACACATATCACGTTCTCCCTCTGACAAAAGCCATTATGAGATGGGGTAACCAACACTCTTAGGCCCTGTGACACAGACCTTTACATTTGCTTTTCCTACACACTTTGTACTTTGATACTCTTTTAATAGCCCCCTCCACACACATAGGATTAGCCGTCTGACAGGGTGGAGAGGCAGCCTGTCGCACAGCATGGTGGTTAGTTGTGACCTTCGACCATAGCACTGAAAACTCACTCCCCCTCAAATTCTATATGATGAGCGGTCAGATTTATTAACTACCCTCTCATCTCTGTCTCCTCAGAGAACTCTCTTCAAAGGGATGTGTTTGTGTGGTTAGGAGAGAGAGAAATGTGTGTCACGTGCGTGCGGGGAGAGTGCGCTGCTGTTGGGCTTGCGTAATAGCAGTGGGTTCAGATGTGGGGGTGACAAGAAGTAAAGTTCCAATGTTTCAACATGCAGGTGTCATAGGAGTTGAGGCAGTGGGTCTTGGAGAACTTCACAGAACATCACTGACTCAAGGCTACTTGGGTTCCACAGTGTTCATCCCCTCTTCCAGACTATCTACCGGTTTCAGTACTTCTCACACATAGAGGCCATCTGAGGAGGTTGTGTCCTCGCAGTGAGCTGAAGTGACTCAGGATGTCTCGAGGGGTCTGGAGGCAAGATTTCTCACCTCCAGTAAGTGGCTGGCATCCATGTTGCAACAACACGTGTGTCGCACATGATGTGACAAATGGCCTGGTTGCATGTGAGGGGGCTGTTCTCCATGTGTGTCGCATGTCAAACGGGTTCAAGACAAACAACGCCAAGCCAAATGAGTCATCACGCCATCTGAAGATGAATGGGATGTCTCATTATTGGTATCAGTAGCTACCTGTTACACTGCTCACATTACTATGATCACCTTCTAGCTTCATACTTATTTTGTGTGTTTGTGTGTATTATTACGCCTTGAGAGCCCAAAAGGTTAACTTAGGGTACTTGATCCTTCGGTCACTGTTGATTGATTAGCCTATCAAAGCGTGGTTTATAGTCCACGGAACTGTAACTAAGAAAGATACAAATATTATGAGAAATTCTGATATAAATAATAAGAGAACATTTATTCATTTAAAGAATTAGAAGCCTAGGGGACATTTAAAGACGGCAAGCTATACAATGTATGAGACTTGCAAAATAGATTAAGCTTGATGCTTTTCATAGACGGGTTTGTTCCATTGAGCCATGACGCCAGAGACATGACAGCTGCACTCTTTTACGCAGCAGGAAAACCATCCATTTGAGTGACAGTTTTAAGTAGGTTTGCCTGTCTTGTCTTTGAGGGGGCGACTACAATAGGAACAATAGCAACACAGACGAGAGACTTATTCCAAATGACCTTTACATTGCCTAGTTAAATAAAAAATTATTAGGGTTAAGTGCCTTGCTCAAGGACACATCAACAGGTTTTTTCACCTTGTAGGCTCAAGCGACCTTTTGGTTACTGGCTCCTAACGCTCTAACCGCTAGGCTACTTGCCACCCTGCAGGTAATTAGTCAGTCTCACTCAGATATCATATTAAAAACTGCAAACATTTCTCTTCACCCTAAAGGCAAAAAGTGTAGAATTGCAGGAAATGATCTGTAAGACAGCTAATTTTCTTCTCCGCCTGATGGCAAAATGTGTAGAATTGTAGCAAATATACTTTAAAAATGCAACAATTCTCTATACCCCATGGCAAAATGCGTAGAATTGCACTAAATTTACTCTAGAATGTAAAAAATTCACTGATGTCAAGAGGGTGGCCACTAAAATATTTTGCTTGCAATGTGATGGGAGGATTTACATGGGTATGCAGACCCGTATGGTTATATAAAACAGAAGTTTATTTAAGGAAAAAATGAAATGACCATGACAAGACTGACCCTATCTCAAATCTACCCGCATAAGCCTATTGTGTTTTTAGTGAAACATGGCTGAATGATAAGATCTCCATAGAGAATGTAACTATCGGCAGTTTCCAGACCATCAGAGCGGACAGGGAAAGCGTTTCTTCTGGTAAGAGTAAGGGAGGGGGGCTGGCTTTATTAGTTAACAACAGATGGTGTAATCCGAGACATATTACTGTTAAGGAACAGTTTTGTAGCCCGGACATTGAGCTGTTAGCTGTTAGCCTGAGACCCTACTATTTGCCGAGGGAATTCACAGCGTCCAAATGCGTCCAGAGGGAGCTGAAGATGCGGATTGCTGAGGGGAAGAGAGGGTATAAGGAGAAGATGGAGGACAAGCTGAAGCAGAGCCAGGTGAGAGAGGTGTGGAAGGGTATGAGAAATATCACAGGCTTCAAAAAGTCAAACAGTTGGCAGATGAAGGGGACCCAGGACACTGAGCTGAACCAATTTTTTAACAGGTTCGATAATGGCCCTGTCCACCTCCCCTCCAGCTCCCCAGGCCACACACCCTCACGGCTGTCCCACCCCCACTTTGCTCACAACACCTCTGTTGAGACAATCAGCGACCACACCTCAGCCCCTGCTCCCTCTGGACTGATCCTCAACAACCCCCTTCCCCCCACCTCCCCACCTAGGCTGGCTTTCACCACCAACCAAGTGAAGAGAGAGCTGGAGAGACTACATCAGTGGAAAGCGGCGGGCCCTGATGGCATCAGCCCAAGGGTGCTTAGGGTCTGTGCTGACCAACTGTGTGGAATACTCCAGCTACACTTTACCTTAGCCTGAGTGGAAAACATCCTGCCTCGTCCCAGTGCCCAAGAAGCGGACCCCACTGTCCTGAATGACTTCAGACCTGTAGCACTAACATCCCACATCATGAAGACCCTGGAAAGGTTAGTCCTCGCTCACCTCAGACCCCTGGTGTGTACATCACTGGACCCCCGGCAGTTCGCATATCAGTGCAACATCGGGGTGGATGATGCAATCATCTACCTTCTGCAGAGGGCCTACTCTCACCTGGACAACGCAGGTTGCACTGTGAGGGTTATGTTTTTTTACTTTTTAACATCGGGGCTCTGTACAAAAAGGGCCAGAGCCGACTCTACTTTCTGAGGAGGCTCAGGTCCTTCAACGTGTGCAGTAAACTACTGCATACTTTCTACCAGACTGTGGTGGCCATTGCCATCGTTTTTTCAGTGGTGTGCTGGGGCGCCAACATAAGGGCTGGTGATGCTTCTTGGGTAAATAAGATGATCAGGAAGGCTAGCTCTGTTCTGTGGATTAGACACTCTAGAGGAGGTGGCGGAGAGAAGGATCCTGGCCAAACTGCTGGCCATCATGGACAACGTCACCCACCCTCTGCATGCCATGGTTATGACGCAGAGGAGCACCTTCAGTCACAGACTGATCCCACCATGGTGTGCCAGAGAGCGCTACAGGAGGTCCTTCCTGCCAGCGGCTATTAGACTATTTAATGCCTCACCGGGATGCCGTGCCATCGGCAACATAGACCTGGAACTAGTGTTAGGACCTAGTTTAACAATTATGCATCCATCCGTGAGTAACTCTGGTCTGTAATCACTCATATTAGTATCCTGTAAGTTGTATCTTTTTTCATTGCTTTTAGTATATCGAATGTGCAATACGTGCATTTATCTGTAATTAAACCCTGCACTAGCTTTTTGCACTCCAGACTTCTTGTATTTGTATACTTTTTCATACTGCCGCTCTATGTATCATGTATCGTGTATCTGTCTTTTGTGTATTTTCGTTCTGGCATTTTGCACCTGCCCTGTGTTTTTTCGTAGCTGCTTGACGATGAAATTTCCCCTCGGGGATCAATAAAGTATCTATCTATCTATCTATCTATCTATCTATCTATCTATCTATCTATCTATCTATCTATCTATCTATCTATCTATCTATCTATCTATCTATCTATCTATCTATCTATCTATCTATCTATCTATCTATCTATCTATCTATCTAAGATCAGCATCAATGTATTATGGCATCCTGCATTATTAAAAAAACAAGGAAAATCATGTGTAGCATGATGTACTGTAATGACAAAGTTTATTGAAATGTAGGCCTAATTACAATGTATTCAACGTTACCCCAAGTATTTAAAGTGGAGCAATGGGAGGTTATTGGTGTTGATAGGCGGGTTGGCAGCGGACCCCATTGCTATTTCCCTCCGCTATTTCTGCAATCGATGTGGATAGAATAATACCCAAGCGTGAGAGCTGTGGGAAAAAGTGTAATCCGGGAGTTTGTCCTATTCCACCGAAGCAGCCCGCATTCAAATCGCACTTTGGACTCGTTCTCTGTGTGCGAGCTGGTTGAGTGAGAGAAGGCGAGTGAACGAGAGAGAGAGAGAAAGAGGGGGGGGGGGAATAATCAGGAAGAACTCTCAGCGCACCTTTTAGTTCTCGGATATGCAGATTTGCTGATAAAACATCAGTTATCTGTTCATCTCATACAGGTCGTGGAAAACGGCGGTTGCATGGGAATCTTTAACTCGTTTTTTCTTCACCAGGGTATCTCGCCTTGATTTCGTATAAAACCCAACACGAACGTGAGCTGTAATACTAGGCTACTGACGGGTCTTGCGACTCCCTATTGTCATTTTCACGTCTAGACTACTTCAACTACTGTTGCTGACTTCTGCCTGTGGATCTTAACGTTATATCTTGTAAAAGGTATGATTCTGCTTATATTGTTATCATTAGCATTGCAAAATTGTGTATTTTTATGACACAATCTTGTTACAGTAAGTTTAGTCCACTCGATTGAGATGTGAGATACAATGCGGCCGCATGTCTTGGCTATCCTAAATTCTGCATAGGTTATTCTATGTTTTACGGATCCACTGTGATTAGTAGACCATTCTGTCTGAGATTAAAATGGTAAAACCTTGATGGAGACTTCTATTTTAGCTTTTGAGAATACCTCAATTTGTAGGAATTGGGTTTCCTTCTTGCGCTTCCTAGCTTGCCTGCCTGCCACAAGAAGACGTGGTCGTTTGCCCATGTTTCCGAATATGCACTTGAAAGTTGTGTACAACCTGCCTAAACCCGCATAAATATATCCATGTCGGCAATAACATTCCTAGGCTAGCCTACCCGAGATATATTTGCGCAACTCCGGAGTTATTAATTGCGCCAAATGCATTTACGTAGCCCTATGGGGGGGTTATTTGTGCAGGTTGTGCCGTCGCATTGGGATGTATTAATATGCGGAATCCATATGGATTAGCGAATAGAGGTTTTCTATAGAATTTCTAATATGTGGATTCCAACTATGGATTGGGGAGTAGGGGGTTTATAATGAATTACCATGTTCTGTAAGCCTAGTCATTAATATTTCACATTAAATAATATAAATCACATAACAGTCCATTTTACAAGTAGCCTATAGTAAATATGACAAGAATAGTAGGCTTCCAAACGGGTAAGGATGCACTACAGGCAGCAATTAATTGTATATGCTACCGCCGTGACTATCCCTCCATCATTTATTTCTTATAATAATTAGCATAGTTCACCAGATTGATATACTAGACATAAATGATTAGTTATCATATTTAGCCTACTGTCTTATTGATTTCATATTCAAGTTAATTTGAATATTGGCTGATATTAAACAATAATTCATAATTATAAAATGTTCCTATGGAAAATATGGTATAAACTTAAGTCCTATGGTAAATTAGTCCATTATAATCTTGCCTAGATGTTTGCGCGTCT
The DNA here is from genome assembly GCA_023634145.1 of Thymallus thymallus. Classification (NCBI taxonomy): domain Eukaryota; kingdom Metazoa; phylum Chordata; class Actinopteri; order Salmoniformes; family Salmonidae; genus Thymallus; species Thymallus thymallus. The sequence goes on from CM042389.1 coordinate 10,896,260, forward strand.
GCTTCCTTTCTGACTACATTGATGCTGAGAGGTCCAGCACCGTTGCTGTCGCTTCCCTCCGTCTTCACTGGATGCTTCCCTTACCCGCGGTGTCTCGGCGCATAGCAGGCTATCTCCGGTCGGGGAACCGTCCTTCCCCTTATACGTTTTATCTCCTGCTCTAAGGATAATGATATAGTCTGATATAGTCACCTATTACTGGTAATTATAGAGCCTTGTAAAATATTATGGATGCTAATTGTTCATGCATGTGACATATCAGCATAATGTTCCCTACAGTACCAACTACTAAGCATACGAAATATGTGAAAAGTCATTATCCCTGCAGAGAATGAAGTGCCAGACCCTATGGTTCTCTTATAGGCATTGCAGCCACTCAGCAGGGGAATAATTTATATGTAATGTATTACTATGGTCATATTATATTATAATTAACGAAAATTACTACAAATTGTTATTATGCTATTATTACAGTGAGAGCAAGTTATGTTACATTTCCAGTAATTCCTACCCTTTAATCCCCCCTACAGGTTTAGAAAGCAGAGGAAGCGCACCACTCCATAATCATGGGACACTTTAGGCTCTCCCCCATGCTCTCCCTTGGTCTTCGGCTTGTGGTTGTCGTAGCAATCCTGTTTCTCAAATTCCAACATGTGACGGCTATGTCCTCGGATGTGGACATGGATCAGTTTGTGTCGTCAACTGCCAGCTCCAACATTACTGTGTGCACCACAGCAGGCACAGCATGCGAAAAAGGGGTGATTCTACCTATCTGGGAACCTCAGAATCCCTCGTTCGGGGACAAAGTGGCGCGGGCGACAGTCTACTTTGTGGCCCTGGTGTACATGTTCCTGGGAGTGTCCATCATCGCTGACCGTTTCATGGCATCCATCGAGGTCATCACCTCTCAGGAGAAAGAGATCACCATCAAGAGACCCAATGGAGAGACCACCACCACCACTGTGCGGATCTGGAATGAGACAGTGTCCAACCTCACGCTCATGGCCCTGGGTTCTAGTGCCCCTGAGATCCTACTGTCCGTCATTGAGGTTTGCGGCCACGGTTTTGATGCAGGAGCCTTGGGTCCTAGCACCATCGTGGGCAGCGCCGCCTTCAACATGTTTGTCATCATCGGCATCTGTGTGTACGTGGTGCCCGACGGGGAGGTCCGTAAGGTCAAGCACCTGCGCGTCTTCTTCGTCACAGCCACCTGGAGCATCTTTGCCTACATCTGGCTTTACCTGATCCTGGCTGTCATCTCCCCCGGCATTGTGCAGGTGTGGGAGGGCTTACTCACCCTCTTCTTCTTCCCCATCTGCGTGTTGTTCGCCTGGGTCGCTGACCGACGCTTGCTCTTCTACAAGTACGTCTACAAACGCTACCGTACCGGCAAGCAGCGGGGCATGATCATTGAGACAGAGGGCGACCGCCCTCTCCCATCCAAAGTCGACATTGAGATGGACGGAAAGATGCTCAACTCTCATGCGGCTGACTTTCTGGATGGGCCTCTGGGACTGGAGCTGAACGTGAAGGACCTGGATGAGGAGGAGACCCGGCGCGACATGGCCAAGATCCTCAAGGAGCTGAAGCAGAAGCACCCAGACAAGGAGATGGAGCAGCTGATTGAACTGGCCAACTACCAGGTGTTGAGTTCGCAGCAGAAGAGCAGGGCCTTCTACCGCTGCCAGGCCACCAGGCTCATGACCGGTGCTGGGAACATCCTGAAGAAGCATGCGGCCGACCAGGCCCGCAAGGCTGTCAGCTTGCACGAGGTCCGCTCCGACGTGGCCGATAACGACCCCGTCTCCAAGATCTACTTCGACCCCGGGTCCTACCAGTGCCTGGAGAACTGCGGCACAGTGGCAATTAATGTGCTACGGCGAGGCGGTGACCTGACCAAGACGGTGTCGGTGGAGTTCCGTACGGAGGATGGATCAGCCAATGCAGGCTCGGACTACGAGTTCACAGAGGGGGTGGTGGTGTTCAAGCCTGGCGAGACCCAGAAGGAGATTCGCGTGGGCATCATCGATGATGACATCTTTGAGGAGGACGAGAACTTCCTGATCCACCTGAGCAACGTCAAAGTACTGCTGGCAGAGGGGGAAGAGGTAGAGAACCCAGAGACCAATCACGTGGAGGCGGTGGCCTGTCTCGGCCTGCCCGCCACGGCAACCGTGACCATCTTTGACGACGACCACGCCGGCATCTTCACATTCGAGGAGCCGGTTGCACACGTAAGTGAGAGTGTGGGTACAATGGAGGTGAAGGTGCTGCGTACGTCGGGGGCACGTGGGGTTGTGACGGTGCCCTACAAGACTGTGGAGGGCACGGCACGCGGCGGAGGAGAGGACTTCGAAGATACCCACGGGGTCCTGGAGTTCCAGAACGATGAAATCTTGTAAGTTCTTATTTTACTTGTGTACAGTGAATGTTATTTAAAGTATTTATGTATTGTATATGTGGGGCTGACATTACACTGCTTATTAGCACACTATTATGCTTTTTTGGCCATGAACATTTTACATTTGAATGAATACTTTCAGCCAAATTTCTCAAAAAGGGATGTATGTAATGTATGAATCTGTAGCCACCAATGCAGTTTATTGTCAGTCTCTCTAGTTATGCATGTGTAGTCTATGCTGATGCTGGGTTTTGTTTGTCTGTGAATGCATGTGTTGATGATGATGATGATGGATGCTGAGTGTGTTTGTGTCACGTCGTGGTCGTGGTGCCATGAGGACATGTCATCCCTCCCTTTGTTTCCGCTCTCCTCTCTGCTTCTTCTTTCATTCATTAATACTTTTATTCATTCACTCATTTACATATTGATTTATTTATTGAATGTGTGACTTCTGCTGAGTTCTCAGCATCTGTGTTTCGATCGCTCTCAGGTTTATCCATGTTGGGTTGCTCCTCATTAGTTTCAGGGACATGACCAGCCTGAACTCTTTAAGCTTTGACCACTGTTGATGTATCTCAAATTGATTGCTGTGGTTATTTTGTTGTTATATTGCCACTTATGTGGTTTCTGTACTGCATCAGATAACTGTATGGATTGGATCAGGCATGTCTTACAGTAGTGGTATACCGTATCTCATTTAATCTAATATTAAAGATGGTTAGTAGAAATGACAGAGACTTGGCATTCAGTGTTGAATGATCAGGTTAGGTTCTGTGCTGTATTCACTGTTCTGAAAAGAGCGTCTCATATACATTAAGGTTTGGGCTAGTTAATTCCTTTTTAATATGACAAGAGCAGCTGTCTCTTTCTCTCTCCCTCTCTCCCTCTCTCCCCATACTCACCCTCTTTGACATGCAGGGTACGAGTGAGAGATTAATGAAAAGGGCTCATTTCTAAACAGATTCAAAGCAGATGTAAAGGTTCAACTTTCCGAGGCCCATTGCATAGTTTCCATATCGTAGCTCTCACGGCGCTGCTAAGTGGATTTTATGAACACTTGTCTAAATGAAATGATGGAGCGTCAGAGGCAAGGGGGCGGTGGCTCTGTAAGGTATTCTACTGTACAGGAATCTGGAGTAGCTTACAGTCTGGACCAGCAGCAGCTCTGGGAAGGGTGAGGAATGAATGGTAGAACTGGACGTTGAATTAGTTAAACATCAGTTTTTATTTTCTGGCGCTTTTGGAATGGATCGGTGTTAGCTGAATGTCTTGTAATTGTGCTCGCAATTGTGCAATTGGGTTTTAATATGGCAATATGATATCACATGTGTTAAACACCTCCCAACAAGCCCTTGAACACATCCATGTGTTAAACACCTCCCAACAAGCCCTTGAACACATCCACGTGTTAAACACCTTCCAACAAGCCCTTGAACACATCCACGTGTTAAACACCTCCCAACAAGCCCTTGAACACATCCACGTGTTAAACACCTCCCAACAAGCCCTTGAACACATCCAAAAAGGGGACAGGACATTGTAACTCTACAAAAATGAAGTAGATGATCTAAATTGGAGTGCCCGGGGGCTGCCTCTACCCTAATTCAGCTGCAAGTAGATGATCTAAATCGGAGTGCCCGGGGGCTGCCTCTACCCTAATTCAGCTGCAAGTAGATGATCTAAATTGGAGTGCCCGGGGGCTGCCTCTACCCTAATTCAGCTGCAAGTAGATGATCTAAATTGGAGTGCCCGGGGGCTGCCTCTACCCTAATTCAGCTGCAAGTAGATGATCTAAATCGGAGTGCCCGGGGGCTGCCTCTACCCTAATTCAGCTGCAAGTAGATGATCTAAATCGGAGTGCCCGGGGGCTGCCTCTACCCTAATTCTGCTGCAAGTAGATGATCTAAATCGGAGTGCCCGGGGGCTGCCTCTACCCTAATTCAGCTGCAAGTAGATGATCTAAATCGGAGTGCCCGGGGGCTGCCTCTACCCTAATTCTGCTGCAAGTAGATGATCTAAATCGGAGTGCCCGGGGGCTGCCTCTACCCTAATTCTGCTGCAAGCTCCCTCCTCCCTTTGTGTCGCAGTCAACCCAGGAGAGGAGAAGTTTTAGCTCTCTCCTCTTTCACTTAGGCTTCCCATCAGAAAGTGAAGCGTAATTTGTCTCCAGAATTGGATATGAGGGCCTGAGTAGACTGCTTGGAGAGATGGGCTGGTGTTGCACTAGCTGTGATTGCGGATTGTTTGACTAGAGGATAGATTTGGCAAATGACTGGAGGGCAGCAGGTTGGGCAAATTACAATGTTTTCATAGAGCTATGGTACATGGTTTCTCTTGATGTTCTGATGGATACCCAAGGTTAACTTTCACTCTGAACCTCCCTCAGAAAGAAAAATGAAAAGACAAGTCGCGCATCGAGTAGCGCGATAGCCAAAACTGGCAAAACTGACACCCAAACAAAAGCTCTTAACTTCCGGAATGTTTCATTATCACTTAATACGGTTAAGTTTCTTACAAATCTTTAATTGCCACACATTCTTAACCCCCACCTAATAAGCTGTTACTGTTACTCAAAAACAAACACCCAGTGACACTCAAATGAATTGTATTCCTCCAGTGTGGAGCTCCACTTACATCCCATTCCACCCCTCCAGTCCACAGCCCAAAAACACCAGCGCCGCCTAAAGAGACTGGCCTCTGAGGTTTCACTTTTTTATGTTTTTTTTTAATTTAACCAGTTAGGCCAGTTGAGAACAAGTTCTCATTTACAACTGCGACCTGGCCAAGAGAAAGCAGAGCAGTGCGACAAAAATAACAACAACACAGAGTTACACATGGGATAAACAAATGTACAGTCAATAACACAATAGAAAATCAATGTACAGTGTGTGCAAATGTAGTAAGATTAGGAAGGTAAGGCAATAAATAGGCCATAGTGGCGAAATAATTACAATTTAGCATTAACACTGGAGTGATAGATGATGATGTGCAAATAGAGATACTGGGGTGCAAATAAGCAAAAATAACAATATGGGGATGAGGTAGTAGGATGGGCTATTTACAGATGGGCTGTGTACAGGTGCAGTGATCGGTAAGCTGCTCTGACAGCTGATGCTTAAAGTTATTGAGGGAGATGGTAGTCTCCAGCTTCAATGATTTTTGCAATTCGTTCCAGTCATTGGCAGCAGAGAACTGGAAGGAATGGCGGCCAAAGGAGGTGTTGGATTTGGGGATGACCAGTGAAATATACCTGCTGGAGCGCATGCTACGGGTGGGTGTTGCTATGGTGACCAGCGTGCTGAGATAAGGTGGGGATTTACCTAGCAAAGACTTATAGATGACCTGGAGCCAGTGGGTTTGGCGACAAATATGTTGTGAGGGCCAGCCAACGAGAGCGTACAGGTCGCAGTGGTGGGTAGTATATGGGGCTTTGGTAACAAAACAGATGGCACTGTGATACAAGAGGAGCTGGATAGAGATCCTTATTAATGGAGATATTTCAATTAGCGCAAACTGCCGTAGCCTTTTGCTATGCTAGTCACTGGCCCCTCCACACCATGCCGTTCCGCTTCGTCCCTCCATCCCTCCTGTGCGAGTGCTTGTCACGTCAGAGGCGCCCTCCCACCCAAAATTGAGTCTTTAGTCAGTAATGAGGCTTTTGTGTGGTCTTTAGGTCTGTGTCGCAGCCTCTCCTCTCTGACAGGCCTGTTGTACGGGAAACAGATTCAGTTAATTACCATGGCTAATCAACAGGCAGCCATTTGGGAGATTTTCTGTCCGTCTGTGTTAGGGTTATGCCGGTGGCAGTGGTGATACCAATCACCAGTGCTGTTCTGTGGTTGAGTTCACAGATGGCATGGCTAGTATGGGTTCATTAGAACTGAAAGGTGTGACTGTGCGTGGACATGATACAGTCTTGTAGTTGAGACCATTATACCTCTAGTTGAGACCATTATACCTCTAGTTGTGTACAATATACCTCAAGTTGAGTACATTACACCTCTAGTTGAGACCATTATACCTCTAGTTGAGACCATTATACCTCTAGTTGAGACCATTATACCTCTAGTTGTGTACATTATACCTCAAGTTGAGACCATTATACCTCTAGTTGAGTACATTATACCTCTAGTTGTGTACATTATACCTCAAGTTGAGTACATGATACCTCTAGTTGAGTAGATGATACCTATAGTTGAGACCATTATACCTCTAGTTGAGACCATTATACCTCTAGTTGAGACCATTATACCTATAGTTTCAGGAATGTGATTGTACAGTATGTGTGTATCCATGGGACTGACATCATGGATTTGTGATCTCCTTGGGCTGTTTACATGCAACATGGCAGCTCAATGTGTGAAATTACCTTCTCACCATGCTCATAGCCTGCTAGATTTTTTATTTTTTTAGGCTCCCCATTAGCCAACGGCAATGGCGACAGCTAGTCTTACTGGGGTAAGACATAACGAAAAATACATTACAGACAAAAGACTTTACAATCTAAAAACATGAACATGTAATGTGCGTGTGTGTTTGCATCTATCAGTTACACATACATGTCACTAGGTCACATGGGGAGTGGCGTTGTGCCGTGAAGTGTTGCTTTATCAGTTTTTTTAAACCAGGTTTGCTGTTCACTCGCGCTATATGAGATGGAAGGGAGTTCCATGCAATCATGGCTCAGTATAATACTGTACGTTTCCTTTAATTTGTTCTGTACCCGGGGACTGTGAAAAGACCCCTGGTGGCATGTCTGGTGGGGTGAGTGTGTGTGTGTGTGTGTCAGTGCTGTGTGTAAGTTGACTATGCAAACAATTTGGAATTAATGTTTCTTATAAAAACAAGAAGCGATGCAGTCAGTCTTTCCTCAACTCATAGCCAAGAGAGACTGGCATGCATTGTATTTATATCAGCCCTCTGATTACAATGACGAGCAAGACGTGTCACTCTGTTCTGGACCAGCTGCAGCTTAACTAGGTCTTTCTTTGCAGCACTCGACCACACGACTGGACAGTAATCAAGAGCCTGCAGGACTTTGTGGAGTGTGGTGTGATTTTTTTTATCACGGACCGATCACTGCCCATCTTTAACGACTAAATCAATATGTTTTGACCATGACAGTTTACAATCGAAGCTAACATCAAGTAATTTAGTCTCCTCAATTTGCTCAATAGCCACACCATTCAGTACCAGATTCAGCTGAGGTCTAGAACTTAGGGAATGATGTGTACCAATTAGAACTTAGGGAATGATGTGTACCAATTAGAACGTAGGGAACGATGTGTACCAATTAGAACTTAGGGACTGATGTGTACCAATTAGAACTTAGGGAATTATGTGTACCAATTAGAACGTAGGGAACGATGTGTACCAATTAGAACATAGGGAACGATGTGTACCAATTAGAACTTAGGGAATGATGTGTACCAATTAGAATGCTCTAGAATTGCTGCTGCCACCGACATTTGCCCTGGTTTACGTCTGGGGTTATGCACAAAAATAGACATTCAACTCAGAATTTCAGTGACATCCCCAAAATGTTTTTTTCTGCTTTCCTGACCCAAATGTAAACCTCTTGTCTCAACTTTCTCAACCTCCACCATGTTTCCATCCATACTGAGTGAACTTGGAGGACAGAGATGTTTTTAGCTTTGTCACATTGTCCTGTTTTTTTTGGTGGTGCAGTGAGGCAGCACAGCCAGGTCAGTGGAGAGAGAGACGATGAAGAGAGTCAGCCGTTTGACAAATAAGCCCAAACCGGCTGCCTCGACAGAAATGCCACTAAGCAACAGATGTGATTGAGGAGGAGAGTGCAGCACCTACAGGTATATAAGACACAGGAACTGGAGTATCAGTAGGAGGGAGAGAGAGCGAGAGAGAGGGAGAGGGGGGAGAGAGTGGGAGAGAGAGGGAGAACGTGGAGAAATGGGATAGATAGACAGAATCTGAGAAAAAGGGAGAGATGATGGGAGGGGAGAGAGAAAGAGAGAGACTAGCCTAAATAGACTAGACTAGAGGCTGAAAGTTGAAACAAAGCGTTTGGGATGGATATCAGGCAGGTCTTTCTAGAGGATTAGTGGATTTACAAAGTGCTGTTTAGGGTATTTTCACTGAGCTGCCAGTGGACAGATTAGAATAACTTGGAGTCTTCTGAGACCTACTCCACCTTTTCCACTGCTCCCATCTTAGACTGCTGACACAGCACAGTCACGACATGGTGGATGCAGTGGCCACACACACACACATACAGACTTGACACATGGACACACACACGCACGCACGCACGCACGCACGCACGCACACACACACACACACACTCTCCCTTTCTCTCCCCCCCCCTCTCTCTCATACACAATTAACTGCACATACACACTTCTCAATCCAGTTGTCATGTTACGATCAACTGCCACTGAAGTGTCAACCCCTACAGTATACACACACAATCTGTGAGCCCTTACAAACCTCAATCTACTACTCATGATGTAACATCATACACATGAATGCACTCATACACAACGCACACACGGAAACACACACACAGGCTCACATGCACACACACACATTTCTACAAAGTCTTTAAGTACTTAACTTCCAAACTTCAATCCACTTGTCATGTAACCATTATTCCTGAATTATTATGTAATCATTATCCATGAACTGTCATGTAACCATTATCAGTGAACTGTCAGTAAAGTAGAACTTTACGTTCCTGCATTTTCTCCTGCTTTCAGCAACTTTTTTTCTGACTGGATTAAAATGGCAGGCTCAGGGGCTCCATCCTGACTCCACAGACTCCACTGCTCTCTCTCTCCCCTCCTGTGCACTAAGGTGGCTCAGAGGTGACACTTTTCACAGTGACGTGGGATGGGATAAGTCATGACTTCCTGAGAAAGAGAGAAATTTGTTTTGAGTGATTACTCCAGAAAAGCTACTCTAATATTCAGCAGCCATCTAGAACCCTCACCTACTGTTGAACTCACCTTGTGGAGACAGTATGATGAAGACTGTGTCTAGTATAGTCTCCCATACACATTCATATTGTCTGTAGATGTACATAATTTGTTCAGTAGACCAGTCTCATTTCCAAACTAGATTGGTACTGTACTATTTCCAGAGATTATGGACCTGGGGCCGTATTCACAAAGCATCTCAGACTAGGAGTGCTGATCTAGGATCAGATCCCCCCTGTCTATTAAACTGATCCTTTATCAGCAGGGGTTTTGAAAGAGAGGGGGGCAGTTACTTCATTCCCCCCGCCTGCACAGTTAAGTAGGTTTTATAAATGGTTATGAGCCCGCTAATGTGCTTATTTTGATATTAATTCTTGGGAAGACAGTGCCATGGTTATATAAAAGGCGATTTATCCACATTAGTCAATGCGAGTAGAGCGCTGGAGAGTATGCAAATGTTTGTGTGTTTGTGTGTGTGTGTGCCTTGTGCGACTGTTCATGTGTGAGACTGTGCATGTGTGTACAAGTAATGTTTTGTCTGTTTATGAGAGCACATTGTCACATGTGTTTGTAGCGTACAGTGTGTTTGTGTGTGTCTGTGTTTGATGTATGAATTCACTTCAGCCGGTAAAGACACCTGCTACCGATGCAAAACAAGCCCACAGCTTAGCTTATTATTCTATTAGTGGAGTTGCTGAGGGTAACCACAGCGACTGCGTTTGCAGTATGTGGTCAAGTGTTTCTTCTGTTGTAAAAGTGAAACCATTTCATGCTTAGCTGGGCCTTTTATGTGACTGCATTTTCAACCTTCTCAGACACAGAGAGAGTGAGAGGGAGAGAGTGGGAGGGAGAGAGAGAGAGAAAGAGTGAGAGGGAGAGAGGGAGAGAGAGAGAGTGGGAGAGACATAAAAAGAGTCCCCCTCTTAAATCCATAATGTTGGGCAGGGGCTTAGCACAGACAAGGATGCAGCACCATGGCACAGCTCCAAATTCACAACATGGCTTCTCTCGTTCACCAGGCCGACCGCCGCCCGGCAAGAATGAGCTCCTCTCTGTTTACTTACACTGCATATCTGGAATAGTTCCGGTACAATTGGAAGAGGAACGTTACAAAAAAGGCTTTGAGACGTCCTGTGTGTGAAGGGAGAGTTGTTTTAGATGCCAAAGGAGGATTCTGCTCTGTTCTCCCTGTCTCTCTCTCTCTATCTCTCCCTCTCTCTCTCTCCCTTTATCTCGCTCGCTCGTTATCTCTCTCTCTCTCTCTCTCTCTCTCTCTGTCTCTCTCCCTTTATCTCGCTCGCTATCTCTCTCTCTATCTCTCCCTCTATCTCTCCATCTTTCTCTCCCTCGTTATTACTCCCTCTATCTCTCCCTCGTCATTACTCCCTCTATCTCTCCCTCGTCATTACTCCCTCTATCTCTCCCTCGTTATTACTCCCTCTATCTCTCCCTTGTTATTACTCCCTCTATCTCTCCCTCGTTATTACTCCCTCTCTCTCCCTCTATCTCTCCCTCTATCTCTCCCTCGTTATTACTCCCTCTATCTCTCCCTCGTCATTACTCCCTCTATCTCTCCCTCGTTATTACTCCCTCTATCTCTCCCTCGTCATTACTCCCTCTATCTCTCCCTCGTTATTACTCCCTCTATCTCTCCCTCGTTATTACTCCCTCTATCTCTCCCTCGTTATTACTCCCTCTATCTCTCCCTCTATCTCTCCCTCTATCTCTCCCTCGTTATTACTCCCTCTATCTCTCCCTCGTTATTACTCCCTCTCTCTCCCTCGTCATTACTCCCTCTATCTCTCCCTCGTTATTACTCCCTCTATCTCTCCCTCCTCCGGCCTGTCACCATGACAATTTGTATCTCTTACGCCGGCTCCCGTCAGATGGACAGCCAATCAGTGGGAGCCTCCTGAGGGTGATCAGTTAAATATGGACCATTTATCAAAGCTTTCTCTTTTTTATTAAATGACTAGTCTTATTGGGAGTAGGTACTTAGCAGGACTCATCCCTCATACCAGGCCCCTCATATGGCCCGATACAGTGCACACACACACACACGCACAGGCACACACATACACACATACACACACGCACAGGCACACACATACACACACACACACAAGCGCACACACACATACGCACGCACACACACATACACAAGCACACACACACATACACACACACACACGCACACACACATACACACACATACACACATGGATTTGCGTTTGTGCATGCGTGTGTGTCAGCTGGTGGGCCTGAGGTCTGGAGTTCCTGACAGCAGGACTCTGGGCTAATAAACCTTGCTTGCCTTGTTTCTTGTTTCAGCACCAGATGTTCACAAGCCTTGAGATCTTCATTGTGTGTGTGTGTGTGTGTGTGTGTGTGTGTGTGTGTGTGTGTCTGTGTGTGAGCACTTGTTAGCGTGCCTAAGTCGGTGTCCTCTGTGTACCATAGTTTTGTGTTTTCGTAAGTGAGATACGTATGTGCACACACACACACACACACACAAATCTCAAATACGAAAACACAAAACTATGTGAGTGTATGTGCATGTGCGTGTACGTGTCTGTTATTTTTCTTTGATACCTTACACCCCGCGTCCAGTCCACTGCAGGGAACGCCTACAGGCTGGTAGTCAACTAAGATAATATGTCCCACTAAGACAATTGTCCCACATTGATCAACATTATCTGAGCTGTGTTCCAATACTCATACTAACCATACTATTTGTGACATATATTGAGTATATGCGTATTGGTCATAGTATGGATAGAGTTAGTATGCCAAAAGTTCCCGGATGTCGGGTACTACATTCTCCAAAATATGAAGTATACAAGCAGTGTACACTACTTGTGCGCTTTTAGGGCCCATAATGCAATTCTTCAGAAAATGGGCGTGGCTTCACAACGTTTTCAGATTTGAAGAAAATGGTGGAAAATATACAGAGCGGATACAAATTCATTGCTTTAACTAATTATGAGGCATGTGGAGAAAATGTTGAGCAATGTAATAAAGTAATGACATTATGTTGGCTGACAATTTGTTACCTAGCTATCCTTATGAACCGCATAGCATTACACCAGTATTTACCGGTATGTTAGTTAGTTACCTAACATTAGTTGGCTACTAATACATCGAACTTGCCAGGCAGTATATTAACTAACTGCTATCTTACTAACTACCCACCGTTTATTGACTTGATTATTCACATCAGTCTTAGTTAAGTGGTATAGTCGTTTTGCGTTTCAATGGACATTGTTAATTCTGGCAATCTACTCCGATTTCAGAGCACTCTCGAATGCACTTAAGAACGCTCAACACCCGTTGAATATGTCCGGTGTCAGTAAACGTCAGCAAAAACGTGTAATAAATTGTTGCCAGCAGCACAGTTAAAGTCACCAACGTACTGGATAACATGAAAACAGCCTAACCAGCTCTGCTAGGGCGAGTAAAATGGTCAGAGTGAGGTGTTCCCTCATTTGTGTCTGGAAGTAGCTAGCCAACGTCAGCCAGTTAGCTTGGGTGCTTGACAGCCGTTGAACGCTCGGATCAACCCTACCTACTCCTCGGCCAGAGCGTCCAGTGTGCGCGCTGAACAATCCGAGAGCAAAACGCTCAGATTTTACAAACGGACAATCTGACAACGCTCTGGCACTCCAAATTGAATTTACAAACACACCCAAAGTCGTCAAATGTTTAGCTAGTCATTTACCGTGTATCTGTCTTTTGTGTACTTTCGTTGTGGCATTTTGCACCTGCCCTGTGTTTTGTTGTAGCTGCTTGACAATGAAATTTCCCCCCCGGGGGATCAATAAAGTACCTATCTATCTATCTATTTGTTACGAAAACAAGCCAACAAGAGGTTGCATAGCAACAGCATCTGAAACGATACCGTTCGTTTACAGTATACTAAAATGAACTAATAGTATATAGTATGTAGTATATACTCATTAAGTATGTAGTATATAGTATGTTAGTATGGGTATTCAAACACACCTCTGGTCTTTTTGTGGTATTTCCAAGCATAGCTCTTATCTATAATACAGCTTCCCAGTTACAGCACACATCAATGTACGAGTCAATTCAGGGACTGTTGAAATTGGAACTGTGACTAGTTGACGAGAACATGTTTCCAATTGATCTCCTGAATAGATAAAGATGAACTTGAATTGAGCCCAACCCTGTCTGTACAGAGGTATAGTGCACAGCCCTGTGAAGACTGCTGTATGATTGACATGGCAAGCTTGTGTCAGTCTGTATTTCTACTGCTATTTTGAGCTGGTAGTTACTGTAATTCATTATAGCCTCTTTCCTAAAAGAAGGAGTCTTGACAGCATCTTAAAGGGGGTGAATGATAGTCAGAGGACATCCTGTCTGTCTGCTTGCATGTAGGCTAACCTGGAAAAGCAGCTGAACTCATTGCGATGTAGCACATGACTCCCAAGATGGTGCAGTTAGAAAAGTGCTGTAGGCTTGTTCTTTCTCTTTCTTACTATCTATCTGCTTCTCTCTTTCTCTCTCTCTCTCTCCCTCTCTCTCTCTCTCTCTCTCTCTCTCTCTCTCTCTCTCTCTCTCTCTCTCTCTTCCTCCCTCCCTCCCTCTCTCTCTCTCTTCCTCCCCCCATCTCTCTCCCCCCTCTCTCTCTGGATAATAAACAAAAGTAAAATAAACAATAAAAAATGAACAGTAAACATTACACTCACAAAAGTTCCATAAAGAATAAAGGCATTTCAAATGTCATATTATGTTTATATACAGTGTTGTAACGATGTGCAAATAGTTACAAAAGGGAAAATAAATAAACATAAAAATGTGTTCTATTTACACTTTTCTTGTGGCAACAGGTCACAAATCTTGCTGCTGTGGAGTTTATCAAAATCTGAGGGAAATATGTGTCTCTAATATGGTCATACATTTGGCAGGAGGTTAGGAAGTGCAGCTCAGTTCCACCTCATTTTGTGGGCAGTGTGCACATAGCCTGTCTTCTCTTGGGAGACAGTTATGCCTACGGCAGCCTTTCTCAACAGCAAATAAAATGTTATTTGTCGCGTGCGCCGAATGCAACAGGTGTAGACCTTACAATGAAATGCTTACTTACAAGCCCTAACCAACAGTGCAGTTTTTAAGTTAAAAAAAGTATTAGGTAAACAATAGATAAGTAAATAAATAAAAAGCAAGGCTATGCTCACTGAGTCTGTACATAGTCGAAGCTTTCCTTAATTTTGGGTCAGTCAAAGTGGTCAGGTATTCTGACAGCCCTGGCCTACTGACTGCCAGGTATCCTAGTTTCAGCAGAGACATTATAATGAGAGCTGTGTTTGGAGACAGAGAGACAGCTGATCCTAACACAAGGCAAACACAAGGAAGGAGAGATGTCAACTCTTCCAGCTCTGCCCTCTCTCCTCTCCTCTCCCCCGTAGACAACGCCTGTTCTCATATCAGCTCTGCCCTCTCTCCTCTCCTCTACACCGTAGACTAGGCCTGTTCTCAGATCAGCTCTACCCTCTCTCCTCTCCTCTCCCCCGTAGAAAACGCCTGTTCTCAGATCAGGTCTGCCCTCTCTGCTCTCGACTCCCCTGTAGACTATGCCTGTTCTCAGAGTTGCCCTCTCTTCTCTCTTGTAGACTATGCCTGTTCTCAGATCAGCTCTGCCTTCTCTGCTCTCTCCTCCCCTGTAGACTATGCCTGTTCTCAGATTTGCTCTCTCCTCTCTTCTCTCATGTAAACTATGCCTGTTCTCAGATCAGCTCTGCCCTCTCTCCTCTCCTTTCTTCTCTCTTGTAGGCTAGACCTGTTCTCAGATCAGCTCTGCCCTCTCTCCTCTTCTTTCTTCTCTCTTGTAGGCTAGGCCTGTTCTCAGATCAGCTCTGCACTCTCTGCTCTCCTATCTTCTCTCTTGTAGACTAGGCCTGTTCTCAGATGAGCTCTGCCCTCTCTGCTCTCGCCTCCCCTGTAGACTAGGCCTGTTCCCAGAGTTGCCCTCTCTCCTCTCCCCCGTAGACTAGGGCTGTTCTCAGATCAGCTCTGCCCTCTCTCCTCTCTCCCGTAGACTACATTTAGGCCTGTTCTCATATCAGCTCATCAGTAACCTCCCTGTGTGTCGTTGGGATGATTTACCGGCTTCCTAAACATGAAGATAAATTAAATAAACACACTGTCCTGTTTTCATCCATCGTTCAACCAGCTGTCATCTGACCCTGAAACAAACACTGACAGACACTGTCCATTCTCTGCTGTTATCATCCATTGTTCACCCAGCTGTCATCTGACCCTAAAACAGACACTGACAGACACTGTCCATACTCTGCTGTTTTCATCCATCGTTCACCCAGCTGTCATCTGACCCTAAAACAAACACTGACAGACACTGTCCATACTCTGCTGTTTACAGCCAGAACACTGCCACCCTGCCTGAACCACTGAGGTGTCACCATGTTTATACACAGAAAGGCTTAGATACGCTCTGAGTCACCTAGCACCACTGGCAGGGAATAATATATAAGCTTTGCTGAGCAGTGTGTGTGTGTGTGTGTGTGTGTGTGTGTGTGTGTGTAGGTAGGTGGTAATGTGTGCATGGATATGTGTGTTTGGGTGTGTATTTACACAGTATATCAAAGTATATATTATATTGTATGCATTATATCTGTGTGTGTGTGTGTGTGTGTGTGTGTGTGTGTCCATGCGTCAAGTCTCTGTGTGTGTGTGTGTCTATGCGTCACACCTGTGTGTTTGTGTCTGTCCATGTGTCAAGTCGGGTGTGTGTGTGTGTGTGTGTGTGTGTCCATGTGTCAAGTCTGTATGTGTATGTGTGTGTGTGTGTGTGTGTGTACTTGTTTTTATATCCTGGTGTGGACTTGGACCTGATTGCACACCAAACCCGTGGGGACCCTGTGAGCGGTGAGGACCTGAGCCTTGGTCCTCACAGGCACAACCATTGCAAATGATAGAAAACACCATTTTAGCATGTTTGGCAGGGTACCCCCTGAAAATGCCCTAGGTCCTCACGGGGGAGGTTTCACCAGACAAAAAGTGTGTGTGTGTATAAAGTGTGTTTCAGAGTGCGCCCTCTATGGTCAATACTGGAACTACTGTGTGTGTTTTTTTAAAGGGATAGTTCACCCAAAAATGAAATTTCTGTCATAATTTACTAATCCTTAAGTTGTTCCAAACCTGTATACATGTCTTTGTTCTGCTGAACACAAAGGGAAATATTTGGAAGAATGTTTGTAACCCCCCCCCCCCCCCATTTTGTTTTATTTTTAACTATTGTTCACTTGATTAATTCCACCAGTCACATATTTTAGTGTGGTTTTATAAAGCAACTCTTATTACGAAGCACATGTTCTGTCTGTCTGTCTGTCTGTCTGTCTGTCTGTCTAGCTGTCTGTCTGTCTGTCTAACTGTCTGTCTGTCTTGTCTGTCTGTCTGTCTAGCTGTTTGTCTAGCTGTCTGTCTGTCTAGCTGTCTGTCTAGCTGTCTGTATAGCTGTCTAGCTGTCTGTCTGTCTAGCTGTCTGCCTGTCTATCTGTCTGTCTGTCTAGCTGTCTATCTGCATGTCTGTCTGTCTAGCTGTCTATCTGCATGTCTGTCTAGCTGTCTGTCTGTCTAGCTGTCTGTCTGTCTGTCTAGCTGTCTGTCTGTCTGTCTGTCTGTCTGTCTGTCTGTCTGTCTGTCTGTCTGTCTGTATGTTTGTCTAGCTGTCTATCTGCATGTCTGTCTAGCTGTCTGTCTGTCTGTCTTGTCTGTCTGTCTTGTCTGTCTGTCTGTCTAGCTGTTTGTCTAGCTGTCTGTCTGTCTGTCTAGCTGTCTGTCTGTCTAGCTGTCTGTCTGTCTATCTGTCTGTCTGTCTAGCTGTCTATCTGCATGTCTGTCTGTCTAGCTGTCTATCTGCATGTCTGTCTAGCTGTCTATCTGTATGTCTGTCTGTCTAGCTGTCTAGCTGTCTGTCTGTCTGTCTGTCTGTCTGTCTGTCTGTCTGTCTGTCTGTCTGTCTGTTTGTCTGTCTGTCTAGCTGTCTATCTGCATGTCTAGCTGTCTATCTGTATGTCTGTCTGTCTAGTTGTCTATCTGCATGTCTGTCTGTCTAGCTGTCTGTCTGTCTAGCTGTCTATCTGTATGTCAGTCTGTCTAGTTGTCTATCTGCATGTCTGTCTGTCTAGCTGTCTGTCTGTCTAGCTGTCTATCTGCATGTCTAGCTGTCTATCTGTATGTCTGTCTGTCTAGTTGTCTATCTGCATGTCTGTCTGTCTAGCTGTCTGTCTGTCTGTATATCTGTCTGTCTGTCTGCATGTCTAGCTGTCTATCTGTATGTCTGTCTATCTGTCTGTGTATATCTGTTTGTCTGTCTATCTATCTGTCTGTGTATATCTGTTTGTCTGTCTGTCTAGTTGTCTGTCTATCTATTTGTCTGTATATCTGTCCTATTTATTGTGGTGTTGTGCAGACAGACAGACAGACAGACAGACAGACAGACAGACAGACAGAATCATTGCTGGACTGCCTGGATCTCATAGCCTCTGTTTTGCATCAGACATAAAGCATAATCAGCTTGCTCATGTAAGGGTCTAAACAAAACACAGCTGACAACAGACTGTCGGAAGACCCAATGAGCAATGGAAATTTCAAGAACTGTGTGTTCACCTGACATATCAAGTCCCCTCCACAACCAACTCCCTGGTTGTGGTGGGGACTTGATATGTCAGGTGAACACACAGTTCTTGAAATTTCCATTGGGCTCATTGAATCTTCCGACTCCCTGGTTGTGGTGGGGACTTGATATGTCAGGTGAACACACAGTTCTTGAAATTTCCATTGGGCTCATTGGGTCTTCCGACAGTGTGTTGTAAGCTGTGTTTTGTTTAGACCCTTACATGAGCAAGCTGATTATGTTGTTTTAGACTAGGCTAAACTGCTTCTAATATACATACAGTGGGGAGAACAAGTATTTGATACACTGTGGATTTTGCAGGTTTTCCTACTTACAAAGCATGTAGAAGTCTGTAATTTTTATCATAGGTACTCTTCAACTGTGAGTGGCGGAATCTAAAACAAAAATCCAGAAAATCACATTGTATGATTTTTAAGTAATTAATTAGCATTTTATTGCATGACATAAGTATTTGATACATCAGAAAAGCAGAACTTAATATTTGGTACAGAAACCTTTGTTTGCAATTACAGAGATCATCCGTTTCCTGTAGTTCTTGACCAGGTTTGCACACACTGCAGCAGGGATTTTGGCCCACTCCTCCATACATCCTTCAGGTTTCGGGGCTGTCGCTGGGCAATACAGACTTTCAGCTCCCTCCAAAGATTTTCAATTGGGTTCAGGTCTGGAGACTGGCTAGGCCACTCCAGGACCTTGAGATGCTTCTTACGGAGCCACTCCTTAGTTGCCCTGGCTGTGTGTTTCGGGTCGTTGTCATGCTGGAAGACCCAGCCACGACCCATCTTCAATGCTCTTACTGAGCTCTATTTATTTGCTCTATTTTTGTCTCATCAGACCACATGACCTTCTCCCATTCCTCCTCTGGATCATCCAGATGGTCATTGGCAAACTTCAGACGGGCCTGGACATGCGCTGGCTTGAGCAGGGGGACCTTGCGTGCGCTGCAGGATTTTAATCCATGACGGCGTAGTGTATTACTAATGGTTTTCTTTGAGACTGTGGTCCCAGCTCTCTTCAGGTCATTGACCAGGTCCTGCCGTGTAGTTCTGGGCTGATCCCTCACCTTCCTCATGATCATTGATGCCCCACGAGGTGAGATCTTGCATGGTGCCCCAGACCGAGGGAGATTGACCGTCATCTTGAACTTCTTCCATTTTCTAATAATTGCGCCAACAGTTGTTGCCTTCTCACCAAGCTGCTTGCCTATTGTCCTGTAGCCCATCCCAGCCTTGTCTACAATTTTATCCCTGATGTCCTTACACAGCTCTCTGGTCTTGGCCATTGTGGAGAGGTTGGAGTCTGTTTGATTGAGTGTGTGGACAGGTGTCTTTTATACAGGTAACGAGTTCAAACAGTTGCAGTGAATACAGGTAATGAGTGGAGAACAGGAGGGCTTCTTAAAGAAAAACTAACAGGTCTGTGAGAGCCGGAATTCTTACTGGTTGGTAGGTGATCAAATACTTATGTCATGCAGTAAAATGCAAATTAATTATTTAAAAATCATACAATGTGATTTTCTGGATTTTTGTTTTAGATTCCGTCTCTCACAGTTGAAGTGTACCTATGATAAAATTACAGACCACTACATGCTTTGTAAGTAGGAAAACCTGCAAAATCGGCAGTGTATCAAATACTTGTTCTCCCCACTGTATACATCATGTGAAACAAGTTATTTTTCTTTATTTATTTATTTTTATAATAACAGATCATATCATGATAGTCTGGTAGTTTATACAAATGAAAATGAATTTGCCTCATTTGATGGATTCATTTTTTTTATTCAGTACACCATGTATTCCTACAAAATATAGTAGTAGTACATATAATACATTTTATTAAATGGCATATATTTCGTAATTATTAAGATTAACATCGCGCAGCTGCGGCCGCAATTTTAGTTTGTAAAAAGTTTGGTCCGATCTGGAGAGACTAATTGGAGTGCAGATGCAGAAGTCACTTACAACCATTCTGAGATTACAACGACACGTGACGACATCTATGAAATTTCCCATTCTAATGGACAGATTATGGACGAAATAAGGTAAGACTGTTTTACAACATAAATACCATGGTCAATGTTGAATTCTGGCTATTTAAAGTCGTACTATGAGGAGGTAGATCGACAATTAAACCGATTAAGCGTGTTGCTTCTAATTAAGGTAACGTTAAGTTAGCTTTAGGTAGCAAGGATAGTTTTAGGTAGGCCTAAGGTTAACTAACAAGCTTGTTGGTTTGCGTCTTAACCCTGTAAGACCCCTTGTTGTAAAATTACAACGTTACCTTTAGCCATCCTTAATAACAATCTGTTATATTTTATCTTGTTATATTAAACTCACACAACCTCTCAAGGTTTCCTTCGAACAACATCTCTTTGTTTCAATGGACAAGATTCATCAGATTCAAGTAAGTAAAATGTATTTTATATATTTTTTGGTTGTTATTATAATGTCTAGAGCATGTACATATGTAGTTATTATGGAATAGATGCATCAAATTTCATTTAGAGCTTGTTATATATTTGTTGCAATTATACAACACTGGGTGATTGTAGTAGTCAAAATAGCAGGCTTGTTCCAGTGGGTTCAAACAGGTTGTATTCCCTCCACTCCACCACTGCCTGAAACAGAGTATTTTCTTTATACATGGACAGTATACATTCTACACTTGTGTTGAGTTCTGGTCAAATTTGACTGATTTAAAAGTTTATCTCAAGAAAATGTAGTTAATTTGATCAGACTCACCTAAAAATCCAGAGGATATCAACAGACAATTCAGTTCTGGGAAAGGTGAAAATGTTCCTGAATGTGGTGTGTGGATGTAAGTGGGGGTGTGAATGTTTTCCTTTTAGTATGATAATTAGAGAGCATAACAAGCAGTATTGTTATGTCCAGGCAGTATTGTGTGACCAAATGGCTGGTAAATGGGACATATTTACATTTAGGGCATTTAGCAGACGCTTTTGTCCTAAGCAACTTACAATAGGCAGACAGTTTTTGTCTGCCTGGAAAACATTTAAACTCTGACCACTTGGTCCACCACCCTATCTATTACTTCAGGTTATGTACTACAATATAAAAAACATTATAATACATGTTAATTAATTGATATGTTATTTTCAGAATGCCACCAGCAAGGAATGAGCCGCGATACAGTGTGCAGGATGTGATTGATGTAATCCAAAATGGAGAGAGTGAAGTTGAGATGGAACTCAATGACACTGATGAGAGTGATGAAGACTCAGATGAAGATGTCTGTCAACAAGTGGACAAAGAAAACCAACCACCCATGGACTGTCCAGCTGATAATTACGAGGACATCGAGCCAAAAACAAGCAAACACACCATGCCCCGTGACAGGTATCGCTGGCTGAAAAAAGATTTCATCAGTCCCAACACTGATTTTTCTGGTCTGGATATCAGACCAGAAAAAGATGACATATCCCTCCATACACCATTGGAATACTTCCAGAAGTTTGTGTCCGAAGACATGATTGAGGCTCTGACACAAAACACAAATGAGTACAGCTTTCAGACACATGGAACATCTGTAAACACCACGGCAAAGGAAATTGAAAAAATGTTTGGCATGTACCTGAAGATGGGCCTAGTACAAATGGCTGGAAACCGTTTTGTAAACAACATGACAGTATCTGAGACGAAAAAGAAAGACAAACTATGGAAACTCAGACCATGGCTTGATTCATTCAGAGAGAAATGCCTGCAAGTGGTACCAGAAGAGCACAACTCTGTGGATGAGATGATGATTCCTTTCAAGGGGAAATTCAGCAGCATCAAGCAATATATGCGAGGCAAGCCAAACCCATGGGGATTCAAAGTATGGGTGAGAACTGGAAGCTCTGGCATGATGTGTGACTTCGATGTCTACCAAGGCAGTGTCAACGGAATACGAGCCAAATCTGAACTTGGATTGTCAGGTGATGTTGTGATGAAACTTGCTTCCACACTTCCAGAAGGTCAGAACTACAAAATGTATGCGGACAACTACTTCACCTGTGTTCCATTATTAGTGAAGCTCCTCGATCGGGGGAATTCATTATGTGGGAACAGCCAGGCAGGTGCGCCTACCTAACTGTAACCTTGAAGATGAGAAGAGCTTGAAGAAGAAGGGGAGAGGAAGCTATGACGTCAGAGTGGAGGGGAATCACAACATCTGTGCTGTCAAATGGTATGACAACAGGGCCGTCACACTTGTGTCATCCTTTGCTGGACCTGAACCTGTACAGAAGATTCAACGCTGGGACAAAACCAACAGAACCTACATTGAAGTTGAGAGGCCTTACATTGTTGGTGCCTACAACAAGTACATGGGAGGTGTGGATTTGTTGGACTCATTTACAGCCAAATATAAGTTCCCCATCAAATCCCGTCGCTGGTACATGTACATCTTCTGGCACACCATCATCCTCGCTGTGGTCAATGCCTGGCTCCTCTACAAGCGGGACTGCCAAGCTCTCAAGATGTCTAGCAAAGAGACAATGAACAGGAGACAGTTTCAGGCACAGCTAGCATCCTCTCTCATCCTGGTAAACACAACACTTCAAACTCCAAAGAGAGGACGACCATCTCCAGGCAAAGGGAGCCCAGCAACACAGACAGTGACATCAAAAAGCCCTCTGAATGCTCAGAAGAGACCGTCCAAGAGATGTGCACACCTCCCATTGGATGTACGCAAGGACCAAGTTGCACATTTCCCACGTAAGACAGGGAAAGAGAGTGTGAAGACTGCATCAGGTCAGCTCCGGTATTGCTCCAGAATAGAACCTGGGAAGCCGTGAAATTTTACATAAAGAACCGAATTACAGCACTCAAGAGGGAGTGTGAGAAAAGAAAGTAAAGGTTTTCATTAAAGAGAAAAGAAAGTAAAGGTGTTCATTAAAGAGAAAAGAAAGTAAAGGTGTTCATTAACGAGAAAAGAAAGTAAAGGTGTTCATGGAAGAGAAGTTTTGCACTCCTTCTTAACATTGTTCGGACATTATGTGAACTTCATAACTAAATGTTTGTTTAAAAGCTATGACAAATAAAGTTGTCAGAACTACTTTTGCCAAAGAATAATTTATTTGAATGGAATACAATTAAATGTATTTGCAATGCAGTTGTGTTAGCAGGGAGCATCTGCTGACCTGTGTCTGAAGATGCTGAAGAAGTTTTAGGTGAGGTCCCCATTGGTAACCTTTTAAACACACACAGTGACGTCATGAATTAGCATATCAAAACATTACGTCACAGGTCCCCTGGAGGGTCTTCTACCTGACCGGGTCCCCAGCAGTTTGTAAAATGTCAGGTCAGTCTTCTGGGGGTCAGACTCAAGTTTACAAGTGATAGCTGTTATAACAGCTGGAAATGGAGTGTGGATCAGTTTCTGCCTTGTCTGTAGACCACTCACAAAGGGTGGTTCCCACCAGGCTGCATGTTGTCATGTGTCCCCACCCAGTAGCAAAAACAGGTATGTGTGTGTGTGTGTGTGTGTGTGTGTGTGTGTGTGTGTGTGTGTGTGTGTGAGCGCTACTCTCCCTCTGTGTACTGGAAGGTCATGTGAGTGTGGAGGCTCTAGAGAGGACTGGGCTGGCTGGCTGATAAACTATTAATGGCACTGCAGTGTTGAGAGCTCTGTCAGGCAGGCAGGTATCAGTTAGCCTGCCGTTAGCTAGCTGGGACACTATCCTCAACAGCTTTGTTCGGCTAGACCACTGTGCGGAGAACGTTTATCGTGAATAACGTTGTTTAGGCAGTTAGGAAATTTACAATAACTTGAGTGACGCTAATATCTTGTAGCTTGGGTTTGTGGGGTTAGGCTGAGCAATGTAATAGGGAAATGTTAGCATGAATACACTAGCTGTTTAGTTTTTTATGCAGTTAGCATGATGGCTACTTACATGTATTTGCTTTGACTGCTGCCAGTGTGAACTTTAGCGTGAGTTGATCTGCTGTAAATCTGAAAGTTTGTGTTTAAAAGCTTCACCCAGGCCTCTATTTCTTTTTCAGTTACATTTTTTATTATCAACCCCAAGTATTGTCTATACCTCTACCACTCCATTATGGTCCCCTCTTCAAAACACTCTGTTAAAAACCACAATACTTTTTTATGAAACCCTGAAATGACCAATGTAGTTAGTAGAAAGTGTAAAGTAGAAGATGTGGCAGCCAGCCCAAACCAAACAGGTGGGGACTGAGCAGCCGTGTTTAATAAAGGAGGTCTGAGGGAGTCCTGATTGCACTAAGGAGCCACACAGGGCTTCTCTAATGAGAGCACACCCCACATCACATCCACATCCCATCCACAAAAAATAGGTTGCTGGGAACAGGCCCCTCCTCACATGATACACACTGTCTCACCGCGCTCTCACCCACTTAGATTAGTATGCTCACTGGGTGACAAAACTAGGTTGGGTGGAGAGGAAGAAAGGGAGTGGAGACAGAGGAAGAAAGGGAGTGGAGACTGAGGAAGGAGGGGAGTGGAGACAGAGGAAGAAAGGGAATGAAGACAGAGGAAGGAGGGGAGTGGAGACTGAGGAAGGAGGGGAGTGGAGACAGAGGAAGAAAGGGAGTGGAGACTGAGGAAGGAGGGGAGTGGAGACTGAGGAAGGAGGGGAGTGGAGACTGAGGAAGGAGGGGAGTGGAGACTGAGGAAGGAGGGGAGTGGAGACAGAGGAGGGAGGGGAGTGGAGACAGGAAGGAGGGGAGTGGAGACAGAGGAGGGAGGGGAGTGGAGACAGAGGAAGGATGGGAGTGTTGAAGAAAAGAGAGATGGTAATAGAGTGACAGAAGGAATTGGATGAATAGAGTGGAGAGAAAGAGATGGTGGTGAAGGTAAAGGGAGGAATGGAGAGAAACAAATGGTGGTGAAGGTAAAGGGAGGAATGGAGAGAAACAGATGGTGGTGAAGGTAAAGGGAGGAATGGAGAGAAACAGATGCAGGGATCTTGAGCGAAGGAGAAGGAGAAGGAGAAGGAGATGGAGAAGGAGAAGTAGAGGAGAAGGAGAGGAGAAGAAAGAGAAGAGAAGGAGGAGAGAGTAAAGGCAGAAGGGTACAGAGGAGAGAAGGAAATGTGCGTGGCATGTTTGCCTGTGGCTCTCACCCCCTGACTGGACAGCTTATCCCATCATGCAGTGGGTGTGCGTGTTCTGGGCCCTGCTCTCTCTCTTTGCGTCAGTCTTATTTAGGAGAGCAGCGGACTAGTGCAGAGCCTGGTGCCTGCTGCATTCGTCCTCATCTAAATTCATGACCTAACTTGTACACCAGGGCTATAATATTGTAGAGAGGGAATTACAGAGGGGGGGTGGGGGGGGGGGGGGGGGTTTGGTGACGGCCTGTGATGATCCAAACACAATCAATATCTGTTTTACCTCCTATTGTTTGATTGATTGGAGACCTGCTCTTAGCTGTTCGACTCTATATGACTTTGAGACACACAGTTGAGTGGGCTGATCCAGGACCAGTCAGCAGCTGGGCTAACCTGGGTCCGTTGGTGGTGGTGTCCTCCTAGACCTTTCCCTCTCCTGTCCCTGGTTGCAGTCCTGGGGGAAATTAAGCTCACTGCCCTCATTTAGCTGCTTGGTTGCTAACTGGAGATCTGAGCTCTACACCACATTAGCATCAGCTATTATTGTGTTTTTATGATAGCATGCATTTCTCGGGGTGATATTCTCTTTTGACATGGTTACTTCTCTGTTTTTTTGTTCAAGCGACGATTTTCTTGTTAGGGATTTTTGGTCTTTGCCTATTCACTGTTTTCTCCCCAATTTCGATCTTGTCTCATCGCTGGAACTCCCCAACGGGCTCGGGAGGCGAAGGTCACTTCATGCGTCTTCCGCCAAACCGCCCTTCTTAACACCCGCCCACTTAACCCGAAAGCCAGCCGCACCACTCCATCTCTCTCTCTTTCTCTATTTCTCCACCCCCCCCTCCCTCTCTCCCTCCTTCTCTCTCTTATTCTCTCTCAGTATAGAGCAACCTTTAATATGTTCAGTGATATGTGTCATATACTAAATATTGAAAGGAAGAAATAGATGAGAGGAAGAAACAATTGAGGTCTGTGATGTGTGTATCTGGTCAGTGGGTATTGGTCTGTGGAATAATGAATTTACATGTTGTGAATTAAATGGGGTGAAATTAATGGTGTTTGATATTAAACAAAGACTGGATCCTATCCTCTATCTTCCAGAGCATCAACCTACTGTAGGCCTATACATATAGCCTCGGGCCTACAGAGAGGCAGAGATCGCATTTGGAAAATTATACATTGTTGCACAGGTCGTAGAGGCAGACAATCCCCAAGTCCAGAACAGACTATGGGAGGTGCACAGTACTACATAGAGCCATGACTACATTCAACTTTATTCCACATCAGGTAACTGATGCAAGCATTAGAATCAGATAAAAAAAACAGGTAAAAATACACCTTATGGAACAGCGGAGACTGTGAAGAGACACTCACAAAGGTACTGACACGCAAACGCACACAAGCGCTAGCACACACATTTTACACACGTACATGGTGATATTGTTGTATGGTGGTATTAAACATTTTGTATTGTGGATATGTAGTGATGTAATAATGTTATATGATGCACTGTTTTATCTTTAGTTTTATATGTAATGTAAGTGCTTTAATTTGTTTGGACCCCAGGAAGAGTAGCTGCTGCCTTGGCAGGAACTAATGGGGATCCCTAGGAAATACAAACCAATAGTAGCATGGGAAAATAACGTGTAGACGCTTTTTTCCAGAGGGAGATGAAGTTTATGAATTTCCTGCTTGGGTTGCGGGACAGTGGAATTACTGTATGACATTAACACGTCATGGTATTTTGCGGGAGTTGTCCCGCCTATCAGCCTCCAGGATCCAAACAAACCATTTTATAAACCTGTAATGAGACACACATGCACCAGGGTTTCCCTTGTAATAACTGGCTTCTGGACGATTTAAAATATTTAAAAGCCAATAATTGTCACCTGGGGATAGTATATTGACATAGGTTAGTGATTTTGCTCTTGGCTACTCATCTTATTGGCTGAGGAAAAGTAAATGTGGACAGTTATTCTAACATCTTCAAACTGCGCTTCGGAATTTCTGTAAGAACGAAGCACTTTGTTGCATCCTCGACTTGCATGTTCTATTAATTATGATAATCTAAATGTGATTTCTGTCATTCTGAGCACCGTGGGTGGACGCCCTAATCAGGATACGCACCCATTGCATATGGGTCCGGTAAATTTCTCAAATGTCTGGTAAATTAAATGTCCGGCGCCACATTTTCATAATGGAAACACTGACACACACACACACACACACACACACACACACAGACAGACAGACAGACAGACAGACAGACAGACAGACAGACAGACAGACAGACAGACAGACAGACAGACAGACAGACAGACAGACAGACAGACAGACAGACAGACAGACAGACAGACAGACAGACAGACAGACAGACAGACAGACAGACAGACAGACAGACAGACAGACAGACAGACAGGGGAAAAGATGTGTCACTGCTCTACAGCACCACCTCCTCCACTTTCTCTACCGTCCTGTTTATTTAGTCTCTGATAATGACGGTGGTGAAGTGATAAAGACCATCTATCTCTCCAGAGATAAGAACAAAGAGGGCCCTCCTCCTTCTATCTCTCCCCCACTAACAACCCCTCTCCTTGGGAGATTCAGCTACGAAGCATGGCTGTAGCCTAGCTGCCTGGTCACGTGAACCCGTTATTAAGAGTTAATGTCAGCGTGGGGCCTTGCCACACTAAGGCCAGTGTATGGCTCTGTTTGCTGTTGCCTAGCTGTTCTTGGCAACGCGGCTTTCTTTAAGTAATTTCCCCTGTGTGTGTGTGTGTGTGTGTGTGTGTGTGTGTGTGTGTGTGTGTGTGTCAGGGACACCATAGCAAAGTAGCGTGGCAGTAAGGGTAGGACTGGAGAATAGCCTTAAACGACAATGTAGCATTGAAGGTATAGGGTATTAAACCAAGACAATTAGTGTAACATGTATATATAAAAAAATATGTACAGTTTCATGCAATTCAAGAAACAACATCAAGCATATTCAAGCACCTGTCCTGGCATTGTGTCGGATGAGCGATGAGCCTCAGTCAATGATTCCCCTCGTTAGTCCCTCTCTAAGTTCCCAATCCCAGCGGACTCCAGGCTGTCCTGCTTTCTTTCCCGATTTTCCTTGTCCTGATTCAGACCTTTATTTTTAGCAGCGTGTCACTGAGCTCCTGAGGAGGCGGAAGGCCCCGCTGACAATCCTCTTCACTCTCTCACTTCACTGGCTACCTCTTTAGAGAGGGAAGGTTCAGTGGGGGAGGGGAAGGTGGTGTGTATTTGTAATTGTATAGAATTAGGCTCAGATATTCCTTAGTGGAAATCATATACAGTGGGGAGAACAAGTATTTGATACACTGCCGATTTTGCAGGTTTTCCCACTTACAAAGCATGTAGAAGTCTGTAATTTTTATCATAGGTACTCTTCAACTGTGAGTGACGGAATCTAAAACAAAAATCCAGAAAATCACATTGTATGATTTTTAAGTAATTAATTTGCATTTTATTGCATGACATAAGTATTTGATACATCAGAAAAGCAGAACTTAATATTTTGTACAGAAACCTTTGTTTGCAATTACAGAGATCATACGTTTCCTGTAGTTCTTGACCAGGTTTTCACACACTGCAGCAGGGATTTTGGCCCACTCCTCCATACAGATCCTTCAGGTTTCGGGGCTGTCGCTGGGCAATACAGACTTTCAGCTCCCTCCAAAGATTTTCTATTGGGTTCAGGTCTGGAGACTGGCTAGGCCACTCCAGGACCTTGAGATGCTTCTTACGGAGCCACTCCTTAGTTGCCCTGGCTGTGTGTTTTGGGTCGTTGTCATGCTGGAAGACCCAGCCACGACCCATCTTCAATGCTCTTACTGAGGGAAGGAGGTTGTTGGCCAAGATCTCGCGATACATGGCCCCATCCATCCTCCCCTCAATACGGTGCAGTCGTCCTGTCCCCTTTGCAGAAAATCATCCCCAAAGAATGATGTTTCCACCTCCATGCTTCACGGTTGGGATGGTGTTCTTGGGGTTGTACTCATCCTTCTTCTTCCTCCAAACATGGCGAGTGGAGTTTAGACCAAAAAGCTCTATTTTTGTCTCATCAGACCACATGACCTTCTCCCATTCCTCCTCTGGATCATCCAGATGGTCATTGGCAAACTTCAGACGGGCCTAGACATGCGCTGGCTTGAGCAGGGGGACCTTGCGTGCGCTGCAGGATTTTAATCCATGACGGCGTAGTGTGTTACTAATGGTTTTCTTTGAGACTGTGGTCCCAGCTCTCTTCAGGTCATTGACCAGGTCCTGCCGTGTAGTTCTGGGCTGATCCCTCACCTTCCTCATGATCATTGATGCCCCACGAGGTGAGATCTTGCATGGTGCCCCAGACCGAGGGAGATTGACCGTCATCTTGAACTTCTTCCATTTTCTAATAATTGCGCCAACAGTTGTTGCCTTCTCACCAAGCTGCTTGCCTATTGTCCTGTAGCCCATCCCAGCCTTGTGCAGGTCTACAATTTTATCCCTGATGTCCTTACACAGCTCCCTGGTCTTGGCCATTGTGGAGAGGTTGGAGTCTGTTTGATTGAGTGTGTGGACAGGTGTCTTTTATACAGGTAACGAGTTCAAACAGGTGCAGTTAATACAGGTAATGAGTGGAGAACAGGAGGGCTTCTTAAAGAAAAACTAACAGGTCTGTGAGAGACGGAATTCTTACTGGTTGGTAGGTGATCAAATACTTATGTCATGCAATAAAATGCAAATTAATTATTTAAAAATCATACAATGTGATTTTCTGGATTTTTGTTTTAGATTCCGTCTGTCACAGTTGAAGAGTACCTATGATAAAAAATACAGACCTCTACATGCTTTGTAAGTAGGAAAACCTGCAAAATCGGCAGTGTATCAAATACTTGTTCTCCCCACTGTAGGTTTGGCAGTTGCTGTATATGCAGGTCAACTGTTATAAATCACATGTTCAAGTGGTGAAGTAAAAAAACATGCTGCAGATAGAACCACACTGAGGTAGTGGTGAAGTAAAGAACATGCTGCAGACGCACACATATACATATACAACACACACACACACACACACACACACACACACACACACACACACACACACACACACACACACACACACACACACACACACACACACACACACACACACACACATACACATATATACAAACAGATACAAACACACAAACATATACATATACAACAAACACACACACATACACATATACACAGACAGATACAAACACACACACACACACACACATTACTGACGCCCCCTCACTATAGGGCCCACTACACTCACAGAATATTATTGATGCCCCCTCACTATAGGGCCCACTACACTCACAGAATATTACTGACCCCCCTTCACTATAGGGCCCATTGCACTCACAGAATATTACTGACCCCCCTTCACTATAGGGCCCACTACACTCACAGAATATTACTGACGCCCCCTCACTATAGGGTCCACTGCACTCACAGAATATTACTGACCCCCCTTCACTATAGGGCCCACTACACTCACAGAATATTACTGACACCCCCTCACTATAGGGTCCACTGCACTCACAGAATATTACTGACCCCCCTTCACTATAGGGCCCACTACACTCACAGAATATTACTGACGCCCCCTCACTATAGGGTCCACTGCACTCACAGAATATTTCTGACGCCCCCTCACTATAGGGCCCACTGCACTCACAGAACATTTCTGACGCCCCCTCACTATAGGGCCCACTACACTCACAGAATATTTCTGACACCCCATCACTATAGGTCCCACTACACTCACAGCCAGCAGGCAGTGGGAGACGCAGCAAGGAAATTGCCTCCATTTTGCCTGAGGACAGAGATTGGTTGTATTTGGCAGGGTGTAGATTTATATATTTTAGATTGAAATGCTTTAGGGCTCTTATTTGGTAGCCTAATATTACTGCAGGTTTTAGCAAAGGGCTCTTATTTGGCAGGGTGTATATTTACAGGTTTTAACCGGAGATGCTATAGTGCTCTCATTTGGCATGGCGTATATTTGCAGGCTTTAACAGGAGATGCTATAGGGCTCTTATTTGGCATGGCGTATATTTGCAGGCTTTAACAGGAGATGCTATAGGGCTCTTATTTGGCATGGCATATATTTGCAGGCTTTAACAGGAGATGCTATCGGGCTCTTATTTGGCATGGTGTATATATGCAGGGTAAAGCCAGAGATATTAGGGTGGAGAGACATGCATTAAGGAGGGACGCTGGAGGGAGTTCCTCTGTAGTTTAATCCTTTTCCTCTCCTGAAGAAAAGCTCTAAATCCTGCCAGAGATCCCAGGGGATCCTGCAGCTCTCTGCCCCTCACTCCATTTCTTCCCATCTCTCTCTCACATCACTCTCTCTCTTTCTCTCTCTCTCTGTCTCTCTCTCTCTCTCTCTCTCTCTTCCTCCCTCTCTCATCTCCCTCTTGCTCACTCCTCTCTCTGCTCCCTTTGGCGTAATATGTTATCTTGCTGTGCAGGTTGCTCCAGGGTGAGGTCCCCCCCCCCCCCCCCCCCTGCCTCCCTCTGCTATCCCTCTGCTTTGCTACAGTCACTGCACAGAGAGTCTTAACAGTGTAATGAGTCTGTCTGTCTGTCAGGGCCTGAACTCTTAAATGATAGAGGCCACAGAAGCAGACATCAAACATATACCCGCTTTTAGTTCTCTTTCTCTGGTAATGGGCCACAGATTAACCACATTCACCAGCTAGCAGCCCTCCGGTCCAGCGCTTTGTACCCAGCCACCACAGAAATAGCGTCTCTGGAAAGTGTTTTTTATATTTAACACCACAATAGCTGCCCTACTTAACATAAACTTGTGACTCCTGCTGCTCTGTCACAAGCTGCAGCACTATTAAGAAACCCAGGGATGTGTTATGGTTGTTAACAGTGTCTAGTGCTCTGGTCTGGTCAGGTTGGTATTAGTGCTGCTTAATAGTGTGGGCTGCCCTGGGGGGAAGTGATTGTTTGCTTAGCACCTGCTAAAAAGCAAGCATGTGAGAGAGATGGCCTTTATAGATGTGTTTCCCCCTGGTTAAATAAATAAATAGGTGAGCGGTGTGCTGTACAAAGTGCCTTCCTCTGGCCATCTTGCCTCCCCCAATGAGCTTTATGACTGTGTGCTGTGTACCTGGGGATGAGGTACACAGTGGACGGATTGAGGGATGAAAGGAAATATGGAGGGAGACAAGGAAGGATGGAGTAGGCTGTCTTTATGGCTCTCGGTCTGTACAGAGGCTGTTTATCCAGTATCCATGTAGTGTGTTTGTAACAGAGAAGTACATGTCTTATCTGTAACCCTTACATAGAATGGATGTTAAGGGGTTAATGGTTTTGAAATGCTATTTTAGGATGCTAATACCTTTTGATGCAGTGTGCTTGTACTAGATTAACTGTGTCCAGGGGAGTGAAAGCATGCTTTTGTACATGTGTTTGTACATGGTGAATTGCTGGTTTTGGATGGGTTGTGCTGATTGAGGTCATTTTGGGTGAGCTTGTAGCTAAGTTTGGAGATGATTGCTTATTGGCTGTGCTTTACTTGACTTGTGATTGGCTGGGTTTGTGTTGTTGAGCTGCGGTGATAATGCATCCTCTGGGGTGTATAACTGGGAGGGAGTGTGTTTCACTGCAGTGAAAACCTTGAGCTCCAACTCCTTCCTGTATCCCTTCCTCACCCTGTCTCCCCCTCCCTCCTCTCTCTCTCCCTCTTCTCTCCAACCCTCCTCCCCTGCCTTCCTTCTCTATCTTCCTCTTCTTCCTCCTCTTTCCCTCTCTCCTTCCCCCCATACCTTCCCTCTATACTCTGTCCTTCTCTTCATACCTTACCCTCTCTACTCTGTCCTTCTCTTCATACCTTACCCTCTCTACTCTGTCCTTCTCTTCATACCTTACCCTCTCTACTCTGTCCTTCTCTTCATACCTTACCCTCTCTACTCTGTCCTTCTCTTCATACCTTACCCTCTCTACTCTGTGCTTTCCCTCCTTCTCTGCATCAGAATGACCTCTCCATAATTCATGCTGCAAACGTCTTTTATAGCCTATATCCCCTGGCATGACACAATCATGGGGTTTTGGTGGTTGGGATGGTGTTGTTTAGCAGAGGTTAATAGAGAAGTGACAGTAGGCGAAAGTACAGGGTGTGTCGGTAAAGATTGCCACAGGACAACACCACAGCAGAACAGGATGGGAGGGAACAGCCTCTTATCAACGATCTGCTAACAACAGACAGTTACACTGGAGGGGAGAGGAGGGGGCAAGAAGGAAAAGGGGGTGAGAGAGAGAGAGGAGAGAGGAGATGAGAGAGTGAGAGAGAGAGAAAGAGAGAGAGGAAAGAGATGAGAGAGGAGAGAGAGAGGAGAGGGAGAAAGGAGAGAGAGAAAGGAGAGAGAGATAGGAGAGCGAGAGAGAGGAGAGAGAGAGGTGAGAGAGAGAGATTGAGAGAGAGAGACGAGGGAGAGCGAGAGAGAGAGAGAGAGAGAGAGTGACGAGGGAGAGCGAAAGAGAGTGAGAGGAGTTAGCTGTTTGTCCACCCGCACCCGCCCTCAATTGCTAATAACCCACCCGCTACCACCCAAATATATGTGATAAAGGGTTAACCTGAGGCCCACACCGCACCAGACCCTAACCCGCTGTAGGCTACAGTCAGAGACCACAGAAAGATTTTACTGAGTCACAGTTCATTGCACAAGAAAAACACATTTATGGATTTTGAAGATAATGTTTGCTCTTTATTCAACCCACCTGACACCCACCCGCCCTTCAGCCTCACAAATATTCAATCACCCTAAACCTGCCCACCCCACGGATATAACTGCGGGGACTGCAGGTTATGAGTCAACCTGCGCATCACTAACACACACACACACACTTCATGGACTGAACCAGACCCTCCCCATTACCATACCCTCCTCCCTAGAACCCTGCTGCTGTCCTAATGACACTGTAAATAACAGTATGAAAATAAGAAGACATTAGCCAGCACTGCAGCACTAGTGGTGCTGGGGCTAACTTACCTAGAAACACGCAGACTACTGCTACTCAGTCAGAACGAAACCCTGACAGCTCTCTCTCTCTCTCTCTCTCTCTAACTAGCGTACTTCCTCCTCTCGCTCTAGTCAGCGCTCCTCTACCCTTTAATGTCCACACTGACATGTTCAATTGACTTCCTCCTCTTTCTTCTCCCTGGACCTTTTCTTTTGCATCAGAATACATGAGCACAGGGAGGAGACATTACATGGGAGGATTACTGCACTTTAGCTCCTTTCTGCTTTTTTTCTTCAAATTATGTTTATGATGCTGAGAGGGAAGGTTTCTGGAGAGGTGCAGCTGTTATGTAGTTCTATTGACCTCTGACCTCTATTTAGGTGAATAGATGGAGGGAGAGATGGCGGAGAGGATCGGTGGTCTATTGGGAGGGTCCTATTGATAATGCCCTCTGCAGTCAGAGAACGATTAGTCTGCTGTTTCTACACTTTTCTATCTCTCACTTCTCCGTCCTGTAGAAGTAATCCAGTCCTACGCTGGATTACTGG
This sequence comes from Thymallus thymallus, assembly GCA_023634145.1. NCBI lineage: Eukaryota > Metazoa > Chordata > Actinopteri > Salmoniformes > Salmonidae > Thymallus > Thymallus thymallus. The sequence goes on from CM042389.1 coordinate 10,930,935, forward strand.
AATGAATATTCATCCACCAGGCAGTCAGTGACACTGCTGACAGTGAGAGAATAGTTTCACTTTAATGTTCTAACTTTAACAGGAGGAGCTGTGAATGAGATGGTTAAAGAGATTCTCTGGTACTTTTGTATACTTTTTAGCCAGTAGTTCTGAAAGTAATGCTCACAAGCCAAAAGTGGTCCCCGAAAAGTGCGTACAAATTGCTAGGAGGCTGGCCCAGGTGGGAAAACATTTTGGGAAAATGGATCAGCACAACTTCCAGAAAAACAGTTGCAGCTAAGACAGTAATTCTGCTCATAGATAATGCATGTATTAACTACACATTGACACATCCATCCCAAAGCGGGAGGTTTAAAAAATACTTAGTAGTTGCCAAAGTTCCAGAGCATCTTTAAGTGATGCCAGCCTCTCTAAGATGAGTCAGGGGAAACTGGTTTGTCCTGATCATTTGACCTGACCATAATAACTTATATCAGTTTGCATGTTCCTAGTTATAGCAAACCTAGAGTGTATATAGCTTAACTTTGTGTAATGGTTCTGCCTTTGCTGAATGTCAGTGAGCAGCTTCAAGGCTAGATGTGCCACTCCAGCCCAGCCTCAGCCTCTGTGTTGAGACTGCGAGAGAGCCTGCCTGCCTGCCCTTCGTGTTTGGAAACATATGTAATTTCCCCATAGGAGAAATGGACCGTCAGTGGCTAAATCGCTCCATTCATTTGTGTCATTAAATAATATTAAAGAATTCATCCATTTAGTAAGTATGTGCACGTGCTCATTTGTATGTGTTTATGTAGACAGTATGACCTTTTGAGAAGGAAAGTTGTTGTTTTTTCAGCTTGTGTGATGGTTTCACTGACATTTTCACTGACATAAATATAAATACATTGTATTCTCAATCTTCTTGGGGCCGGGGACCCCTTTTGTGATGACAAATTCATCAGGGACCCCCTCATAATCAGAACACAGCTGGAGTGAGTGTATGATCGGACAAACCAAGTCCCGGGCCCTGGGAAGGAACATTTTTCAAGCTAATTTCCTGCTATTCTACAAATTTTGTCACGTGACAGAGAATCTTTTTATTGCTGCTGCTTTGACACTAGAACGCTAAAGCAGCCGTTTTGACTGCTCATTAATTAGTTTTTATTATTACTCTGCCATTTTTTAAGTCATGCCACCCTCCATCCTTGACTTTTACTAAATACGTCTATATAACACACTGTCGGTGTTAGAATCTTCACTAACAGAACTGGAGTTATAAGACATTTTAGGAGGGCATATCATTTTTTTGAATGGTTTTCCCCCATTGCCCCTCCTTCTCCCGACAGTAGGGCCTGCTCCACTCCAAAACTATATAAATTGAACCAAAACTATACCGAAAGTAATTTCACACGTATAATAACAGATTAAATAAGTTAAGTATAGTATGATGCGGGAGAAAAGGGGAGAATGGGGGAGTTTATGAGCGAGGGGAAGCAAACGATTAATAATCATGTAATCACCAATTGTGAATGAAGAACAGGGCGGGCCATTCTATTGTATTGATTCCTTCTAATTATAATCGTAAAATGGTATGATCCCTATATCAGTCCACTGAATCACAGCAGTCTTATCAGTCTACTCTGGCCAACTTGGAGTAGGCTACGTAATTGTACCTGCTGAACGAACGGCTTTCAATATCTGGGAACATATCAGGCAACAGGTGAGCGTGTCGGAGAATGTGGTGATGAGGCTCTTGGAACCTTTGGCAAGGGGAGAAATGTCACCATGGACAATTGCTTCACTTCACTGGGGAACAAGTTGCTTACAAAGAAAACATACCTGGCTGGCACCATGAACAAAGTGAGACGGGAGCTCCCTCCCTCTGTTCAAAATAAGGCACCTGCACAGCCGTTGTTGAAGAATGAGAAGATGATAAAGAGAAAACCAGAGACTATTACGCACTACAACCAAACAAAGATATGTCAAAGTGTGTCAGTCAAATACAAGTTACGAAGATGATGTTATCCTGTTAGGACAAGGGACAAGGGATAATAGCTAAATTAAATCCAACTGATGCTATTCCATGAAGACGAGCAAGACATTCATCAGCATTTCTCTGACTACGTTCCTCCATTGAGTCAAAAAAACTTCTGATTCCAGGAGGACCATGAGCTGTTGCTATCGATAAGGTGTCTGATTCATCATTTTCACCTCGGATAGAAGTAGAGGGACTATTGTCAGAGATTGCTTGTTGTGAGCGCTGAGGGAACTTTATGCACTTGGTCAGATGATTCTGCATCTTTGTTGCATTCTTCACATATGATTTGGCACAGTATTTGCAAATGTACACAGATTTTCCTTCTACATTAGCTGCAGTGAAATGTCTCCCCACATCAGATAGTGCCCGTGGCATTTTCCTGTAAGGATTAGAAAAAAATGAGTAAAAAACTAAATAATACAATTCCATGTACAGATAGATAGTTAGATTAAACAACTCCTAGCAAAAACTAACTAGTAGAAATTGTTAACAAGTTAGCACATTTTCCCATGGAAAATGTCTGGAAAAATTCCTGCTGAATTACATTGGACCAGAGGACATGATCACACACACGCATACACACGCACACACACACACACACACACACACACATGCACGCACAATCACGCACACACAAAGGCCGACATGGAGGGCAGTTTCCATGCACCCTGTCTCTCTCTATGAGCCAGACACACACACACACACACACACACACACACACACACACACACACACACACACACACACACACACACACACCCAAACACCCAAACACACACACCCAAACACCCAAACACACACACACTCTCTCATCATGTCTCTCCTGTTCTTTCTTTATTTCAATTCAATTATCCTTCATTAACGACTAGCAATAATATAGCTAAATCAGCATATCATTCAATCTAATTAGCAATAATATAGCTAAATCAGCATATCATTCAATCTAATTAGCAATAATATAGCTAAATCAGCATATCATTCAATCTAATTAGCAATAATATAGCTAAATCAGCATATCATTCAATCTAATTAGCAATAATATAGCTAAATCAGCATATAATTCAATCTAATTAGCAATAATATAGCTAAATCAGCATATCTTTCCCTACTTTCTCTTTCATCTCTTTCTCTTTTTTGCTCACACCCCTCTCTTCCTCTATCACACTCCACCCCTCTCTTCCTCTATCACTCTCCACCCCTCTCTTCCTCTATCACTCTCCACACCTCTCTTCCTCTATCACTCTCCACACCTCTCTTCCTCTATCACTCTCCACCCCTCTCTTCCTCTATCACTCTCCACACCTCTCTTCCTCTATCACACTCGTCATCTCTCTTCCTCTATCACTCTCCACACCTCTCTTCCTCTATCACTCTCCACCCCTCTCTTCCTCTATCACACTCCATTCCTCTCTTCTTCTATCACTCTCCACCCCTCTCTTCCTCTATCACTCTCCACACCTCTCTTCCTCTATCACTCTCCACCCCTCTCTTCCTCTATCACTCTCCACACCTCTCTTCCTCTATCACTCTCCACCCCTCTCTTCCTCTATCACTCTCGACCCCTCTCTTCCTCTATCACTCTCCACACCTCTCTTCCTCTATCACTCTCCACCCCTCTCTTTCTCTATCACTCTCCACCCCTCTCTTCCTCTATCACTCTCCACGCCTCTCTTCCTCTATCACTCTCCACCCCTCTCTCCCTCTATCACTCTCCACCCCTCTCTTCCTCTATCACTCTCCACCCCTCTCTTCCTCTATCACTCTCCACACCTCTCTTCCTCTATCACACTCGTCATCTCTCTTCCTCTATCACTCTCCACACCTCTCTTCCTCTATCACTCTCCTCCTCTCTCTTCCTCTATCACTCTCCACACCTCTCTTCCTCTCTCAACACCTCTCTTCCTCTCTCACACTCCTCCCCTCTCTTCCTCTATCACTCTCCACACCTCTCTTCCTCTATCACACTCCTCCCCTCTCTTCCTCTATCACTCTCCATCCCTCTCTGTTTCCATCATCCTCCCATTGTGGATGTAGTCATGGTTTGCACACTGTTGGTTATGTTGCTGTGGCCTATGACTAGAGGACAATAGGGCTTGTACTGTGATTCTAACCACCAGAGAACCTGTGTGTCTCACATCACTGGGCATAATGGGATAGATGTCTTCCCTAGCCTGATATTATTGATTCTGGTGTGTGTGTGTGCGTGGGTCTGTGTGCAGTGGGGGAGGGGGTATCATGAGGATTTATCAGTAATCCTATCCGGCTGTGATAAACAGTAGATCTGATTGACCTGTTCTTGCTCACTCCTTATTGTAAATTGAATTCCCTCTCTTTTGCCCTCCCTCTGGGAGACATGATTTTTCTCTCTCTCTCTCGCTCGCTCTCTCTCTCTCTCTCTCTCTCTCTCTCTCTCTCTCTCTCTCTCTCTCTCTCTCTCTCTCTCTCTCTCTCTTTCTCTCTCTTTCTTTCTCTCTCTCTGCCCCTCCTTCTCTCTCTCTCTCTCTCTCTCTCTCTCTCTCTGCCCATCCTTCTCTCTCTCCCTCTCTCTCTCTGGCCTTCCTTCTCTCTCTCCCTCCCTCTCTCTGGCATTGGATACACTCAGCTCACTAAGCATCAAATGACAGGGTGATCTATAGCGTGGGCCGGAGCCTGAGTAATGAGGGGAGAAGGGCAGAGGAGAAGATAAATGGAGGTAGCACCAAAAAGGGAAGAGGGCGTGTGTGACGAGGAGATATTGGCTTTTTACCAAATTACCTTACGACAGACCACGTATTCACCCTGCACACCCTAATTGACAAACAAACACACCAAAACAAAGTCTTCTCATGTTTTTTTATATCAAAAAAGCATTTGACTCAATTTGGCATGAGGGTCTGCTATACAAATTGATGGAAAGTGGTGTTGGGGGAAAAACATACAACATTAAAAAATCCATGTACACAAACAACAAGTGTGCCGTTAAAATTAGCTAAAAACACACACATTTCTTTCCACAGGGCCAGGGGTGAGACAGGGATGCAGTTTAAGCCCAACACTATTCAACATATATATCAACGAATTGGCAAGGGCACTAGAACAGTCTGCAGCACCCGGCCTCACCCTACTAGAATCTGAAGTAACATTTCTACTGTTTGCTGATGATCTGGTGCTTCTGTCACCAACCAAGGAGGGCCTACAGCAGCACCTAGATCTTCTGCACAGATTCTGTCAGACCTGGGCCCTGACAGTAAATCTCAAGACAAAAATAATGGTGTTCCAAAAAAGGTCCAGTTGCCAGGACCACAGATATAAATTCCATCTAGACACCGTTGCTCTAGAGCACACAAAAAACTATACATACCTCAGCCTAAAGATCAGCGCCACAGGTAACTAACTATAAAATTCGACATACCAATTAGGATCTGGCTAAAAATACTTGAATCAGTTATAGAACCCATTGACCTTTATGGTTGTGAGGTCTGGGTCCGCTCACCAACCAAGACTTCACAAAATGGGACAAACGCCATATTGAGACTCTGCATGCAGAATTCTACAAAAATATCCTCAGTATACAATGAAAAACACCAAATACTGCATGCAGAGCAGAATTAGGCCGATACCCGTTAATTATCAATATCCAAAAAAGAGACGTTAAATTCTACAACCACCTAAAAGGAAGCGATTCCTGAAACTTCCATAACAAAGCCATCACCTACAGAGAGATGAACCTAGAGAAGAGTCCCCTAAGCAAGCTGGTCCTGGAATTCTGTTCACAAACACAAACAGACCCCACAGCAACAACAACAACAACAACACAATTAGACCCAACCAAATCATTAGAAAACAAAAATATAATTACTTGACACATTGGAAAGAACTAACAAAAAAGCAGAGCATATATTTCCCTAAGAAACCAGTGAAGAACAAACACCATTGTAAATACAACACATATTTCTGTTTATTTATTTTCCCATTTGTTTGAACTATTTGCACATTGTTACAACAATGTATATATACATAAAATGACATTTGAAATGTCTTTATTATTTTGGAACTTCTGAGGGTAATGTTTACTGTTCATTTTTATTGTTTACTATCTACTATCCACTTGCTTTGGCATTGTTAACATATGTTTCCCAAATTGAAATTGAGAGAGAGAGTGAGAGTGAGAGTGAGAGTGAGAGAGAGAGTGAGAGAGTGAGAGTGAGAGAGAGAGAGAGAGAGAGAGAGAGAGCTGTGAAGAGCTGTGATGCTAGCTGGAGTGTAATCGATAACTGTGTGCTCCGTCTGTCACATTCCATTTGATCGTTGCCAGATCCTGTTCCCCTGGGATTGAGCTGTCTGTCTCTGTCTGTCAGAGAGAGAGAGAGGAGACCAGAGACCAGGGGACTTGTCATCCCCGCTGTCACGCACACATATACACATACAAACACTCAAGCACACACACACACCTTGAAGGTTGTGTTTTTATTAGTTTGTTTATCAACAAGGACTGAGGAGTGGACAATGACTCAGCCTCTCTATCCCTTTAGCATCATTCCTCCTTATTCTCTCTCTCTCTCTCTCTCTCTCTCTCTCCTCTCTCTCTCTCTCTCTCTCTCCGTCTCTCTCCATCCTCAACTCTGCCCTCAGTCCAGTAGAGTCACTCTCTCCCTGCAGCATCTTCAGCAGTCTTCTATTTCTGTATGTCTGTCTGCTAGAGGCCCATGTCTGTCCTGTGACTGTCTGTGTCTATCTGTGACTGTCTGTGTCTGTCCCGTGTCTGTCCAGTGACTGTATGTGTCTGTCATGTAACTGTCTGTGTCTGTCTGACTGTCTGTGTCTGTCTGACTCTCTGTGTCTGTCCTGTGACTGTATGTGACTGTCTGTCTAGCTGGTCTCTGGGTGGTCTCTGGGTGGTCTCTGTGATCAGTTAGGATCATAGGACTTGTTAGCTGCTAGCTGGCTCCTTTTAAGGCTGGCTATAGTCAGGAGAGAATCTGTGCTGCTGCATCTCACTGCGTGACCCACGTCAATGCCTTGTATGTGTGTGTTTTGTGGGGGCAGAGGGGTTGGTTGTGTGTGTGTTTTGTGGGGGCAGATGGGTGGGTTGTGTGTGTGTGTGTGTGTGCGTGTGTGTGTGTGCGTGTGCGTGTGTGCATGCGTGCGTGGGAGTGTGTGTGTGTGTGTGTGCGTGCGTGCGTGGGAGTGTGTGTGTGTGTGTGCGTGCGTGCGTGCATGGGAGTGTGTGTGTGCGTGCGTACGTGCGTGGGATGGCTAAGTAGTGTGCGTGTGTTTGTGTGTGTATGTGCGTGCCTGTGTGCTTGCGTGGGTGTGCAAATTGTTCAACATGCTTTTCAAACATTCTTAAATGCCTGTTAGCTCCATCGGCTGGAGAGGAAAGAATGCTAGTTCCCCAGGCTGAGTGGTTCCATAGAGGCCTGTTAGAGAATTCTAGTTCCCCAGGCTGAGTGGTTCCATAGAGGCCTGTTAGAGAATGCTAGTTCCCCAGGCTGAGTGGTTCCATAGAGGCCTGTTAGAGAATGCTAGTTCCCCAGGCTGAGTCGTTCCATAGAGGCCTGTTAGAGAATGCTAGTTCCCCAGGCAGAGTGGTTCCATAGAGGCCTGTTAGAGAATTCTAGTTCCCCAGGCTGAGTGGTTCCATAGAGGCCTGTTAGAGAATGCTAGTTCCCCAGGCTGAGTGGTTCCATAGAGGCCTGTTAGAGAATGCTAGTTCCCCAGGCTGAGTGGTTCCATAGAGGCCTGTTAGAGAATGCTAGTTCCCCAGGCTGAGTGGTTCCATAGAGGCCTGTTAGAGAATGCTAGTTCCCCAGGCTGAGTGGTTCCATAGAGGCCTGTTAGAGAATGCTAGTTCCCCAGGCTGAGTGGTTCCATAGAGGCCTGTTAGAGAATGCTAGTTCCCCAGGCTGAGTGGTTCCATAGAGGCCTGTTAGAGAATGCTAGTTCCCCAGGCTGAGTGGTTCCATAGAGGCCTGTTAGAGAATGCTAGTTCCCCAGGCTGAGTGGTTCCATAGAGGCCTGTTAGAGAATGCTAGTTCCCCAGGCTGAGTGGTTCCATAGAGGCCTGTTAGAGAAGTAGTACTGGTGATGATGGGTCTGGGACTGGGACTGTCCCAGTGGGAGACTCAAAATAAAGCCCAGGCTTGTGGGAGAAAGGGGGATGGAGAGAAGGTGATAGAGAGGGGTCCGGGTGGTAAAATACTATCTTCTCCAGCTGCAGACAGGAATGAAGGGAGATCATGGGAGAGAGAGAATAAGGAGATGAGTATTAGGGGTTATGTCAGGGATTTTGTGTGTTGTGTGTTTTGTGGGGGCAGAGGGGTGTGCTGTGTGTGTGTGGTTGTGTGTGGGGTGGCTAAGTAGGCCTTCCTGTGTGAGTTCTCTTCCTTCTTTTGAACAAAACGTGTGGTGTTGGTTTTTGTGTGTGTGTATAGGTTATATCAGGGCAGTATTTCTTGGATGACTCTGAACACACAGTGCTAACCCCCTCCAGCGTGAGCTGCAGCTGGGTCCCTGCTCTCATCACTCCTCATCTGTTTAACTTTCCCCTGGTGTGATTCAAGCCTGTCACGTCCTTCTCTGACCCAAAACCTCCCTCTCTCTCTCTCTCTCTCTCTCTCTCTCTCTCTCTCTCTCTCTCTCTCTCTCTCTCTCTCTCTCTCTCTCTCTCTCTCTCTCTCTTTCTCTCTCTCTCTCTCTCTCTCTCTCTCTCTCTCTCTCTCATTAAAGCACAGACAGATGTTCTGACCGGGGAGACAAACACACACACACACACACACACACACACACACACACACACACACACACACACACACACACACACACACACACACACACACACAGCTCAGGAAGGCAGTGGCCAGGCGGCTGGAGCTCACTCTCAGTGGCTGCTAATACCGAAACAGGGATGACGTCTACCCTGTGCCAGATGTCTGGAAAAACCCTAAAACACTCCCCCAATCACATTACCTTGGATGGGAAATCCAATAGGCTGTCCAACTCCCAGCTCTTTCCGGTCAAATACTGTATGTAGCCATATAGTGAAATAGTAGCTGCTTCTGTCTGCTGCAGTGGACCAGACCCTCAGGGGACTTCTGTCTGCTGCAGTGGACCAGACCCTCAGGGGACTTCTTTCTGCTGCAGTGGAACCAGACCCTCAGGGGACTTCTGTCTGCTGCAGTGGACCAGACCCTCAGGGGACTTCTTTCTGCTGCAGTGGACCAGACCCTCAGGGGACTTGTTTCTGCTGCAGTGGAGCAGACCCTCAGGGGACTTGTTTCTGCTGCAGTGGAGCAGACCCTCAGGGGACTTGTTTCTGCTGCAGTGGAGCAGACCCTCAAGGGACTAAGGGAGAAGGAGTGTTAAACTGTCAAAATAACAAAGCATGTCTCGTTACTGGGATAGTCCGATTTTCTCCCTCATTCGCTTTCTCTCTCCTTCCTGTCTCTTTCCTACACTACTCTCTCTCTCTCTCTCTCTTCTCTCTCTCTCTCTCTCTCTCTCTCTCTCTCTCTCTCTCTCTCTCTCTCTCTCTCTCTCTCTGCCTCACTCTCTCTCTCTCTCTCTCTCTCTCTGCCCTCACTCTCTCTCTCTCTCTCTCATACGTGAGTGTTAAGTGTGTAGGTCTCTCCTACGAGTGTGTTTGGTGTACCTGTACTGTGAATGGTGTTGGCTGCAGTCAAATTTTATTCATCCACATTTATGTATTTATTTATTATTCTCTAGATTGGGAAGAAGTTGGCCCAGACTGGGAATGATGTCACATGGGCAGCACACGTTACCCAGCCTCCCAGCAGGCCTTGCATCTCTGCTTGAATGCAGATGTCAGGTCCTGGCTAGCACAGCCCAGAATAACAGGATCACCAGAAGTTAGCTGATAGACTGATAGACTGATAGACTAATAGACTGATAGACTGAAACTGATAGACTGATAGACTGATAGACTCTTGTGGTGCAGTCACATTAAAGGGGCAAACTGCAGTTGCTACATCCATTTTTTGACATACATTAATGGTAGGTACCCATTGATTCTTGAAGAATATAACTTATAAATAAATACCTCAAGTGCTTAGTTCAACTGTCATACCCCATCAGAACCCAAAATATAAGCTTGTTCTACTCCAATGTTTGTTAACGTTGTAGATGTGTAAACAAACACTATATGGCCTCAAAAACTATAATTTTATATCATGGATGGTCAGTCCTTGCCTCCTTTTTAGAGTGATTACATTTCGCTAACCCCATCCCTCAAAGTTTTACAGAAACAGGGGCGGGGAGAACACTTTGTTATTGTATTACTGCTGATTTCGTCTTTGAACACTCAGGTTTAACAACCTATTACACACTGAAATGTCTCTTTGGTTGAACCCACTGAGAAGCAGGTGTCTGCATGGCTCCTGTCCCTATGATGAATGGCTCTGCCTCATTCGCTGAGCCCTGCTAGTCACTTGAGCCAGGGCTTTAATTAACAGAACATTGGTATCAATCGATGAACCAAAACCAATTAGGTCAAGTTGGCTCACTTTTTTAGCTGAGCCGTTGGTAGCCTAAAGCGGAGCAGATCTTATTATGTCTATTAATATACTGATCTCTATTCTTCACACAGCTCTTTCTCCAACATGGGAGGCTGCTGAGGGGAGGACGGCTCATAATAATGTCTGGAACAGAGTTAATGGAATGGCGTCAAACACCTGGAAACCATGTGTTTGATGTATTTGATACCATTCCACGTATTCCGCACCAGCCGTTACCACGAGCCCGTACTCCCCAGTCAAGGTGCCACTAACCTCCTGTGTTCTCCAAAATGTGATTTGAGCGTGGCCCTGTTTCCCTGGTACTGCTAGAGGAGCCCTGCAGGGTTCTCTGACAGACAGGCTTTTTCTGGACCAGGAAACTGTCCCTGGAGTAACTTAAAGTGCTGATACTACTACAGGCTATGGTCAGGTCTTTCCAAAGGTTATTTCAACTGAAGCTCACAACAACCTTCGCCCTCAAACACTGAAACGCTCTTTGATTCTTTTTTTATTTTATTTAACTTTTATTTAACTATGGAAGTCAGTTAAGAACAAATTCTTATTTACAAGATGAGAAGTTAGCTGATTCAACTCAAAGGAAGAAATCGTATTGTCTGAGTCACAGTCAGGCACAACATTTTCAGGCCACCAGAAACAATTTTTGGTCACTGTTCTCAACGTCATCAGTCTCTGTGTTTCTATGTGACACAACCTTTGTGGAGTGACAGTAAGACAGATAATGGCCATGAGTATTCTAGAATCCCTAGCTGTGTAGTTTTTATGATGAATGTTCACCAGGGGTATTTTCTGGGGTGTGCAGTCGACGTGAGCCTGACTATGACGTAATGTGTTCTGTTCTCTCTCATCCCTCTGGAATATGGTGTTAATCTGCCCTCTAGCCTTGTGAATATTACATCTATCCTCAATCATCGCTCCGATACGGAAGGTAATGGCACCGACCATTTCAGGGCACTAACACCTCTTGGAAAGTCGTCACATTTTTCATCTGGCATCCCCCCTGTTAGGGACTCACAGACGGTATCTTCCATGATTATGCCTTAGCCTACATCATTTCTGGATCCTTCTCTACAATTTCAGGATCATCGATACCGATTCCACTGGCCTCTCTCCTTCCTTGTTTTATCCCTACCTCCTTTCCATATCACT
>CM042389.1:10942807-10977807 GCA_023634145.1 Thymallus thymallus
CATATGTCACAAGGCAAGGATTCTCTCTTTTCTTCTCCTCGTGTACTCTTTTCCAATATACAGTATATCTGAACATCAGTTACATAATCTATTGATGACTGCAGTAATCCAGTCGGCTTCATGCATTACCACTGGACCACTGCTGATGATGTCAGCAGAGAGGAAGTTGCTCATGAAAGCTTGGTTTTCCTCTTGTTTTCGTCAAGTAGCCCAGCTACCTTGGCTTTCATGTTGCCTCTCTTTCTCTCTCTCTCTCTCTCTCTCTCTCTCTCTCTCTCTCCTCTCTCTCTCTCTCTCTCTCTCTCTCTCTCTCTCTCTCTCATATGTGTGGTTATGGAAAACCCACAGTCCCCTTAGGGACGGCTCAAACATTCCCCTTAGCCCTGTTTCTTTTTCTGGGCTCCTAGCACCAAACACAGTCACTTCTGATTGGTTCCTCACATGGCCCTGGTCCCGATGCCCAGGAAATGACAGGACTCTTTCCCCTCTTTCCCCCTATTCTGTCTCTCTCTCTCTCTCTCTCTCTCTCTCTCTCTCTCTCTCTCTCTCTCTCCAGTCGTTTGTTCTCAGTGAGTGTGTACAGTAATAGCGCTGTTTTCCAAGCCCAGCTGTAGAACAGAAATAGGCTGCTAGAATCTCTCCCTTGTTGTTTAATGTAAAGAGAAAAAAGCTTTCATCTTGGATTTGGCCTTAGCACTCCCTACATCAAATGATTGCGGTGGATATTGTATAAGCCGAATTCTCAGTACAAGATAACAGGGTAATAGGTAAAGAAACAGAAGATATTTTTCTGGGGACAAATCTATGCGTCTTTTGTTCTACAGTGCGGTAGATTGAAATGCCAATCTATAGTAAATACTGTCTGTGATGTTTCTACCGCAGTACAACAGTAGGGAGTTTTTCTGTTAAACAGGTTGTCTAGCTACGGTCTAAAAACGAAGACTTTAGTGTTTATTTCATGTGAAAACACAGAAACAGTGTGTTTGCTGAGTAAGGTCGACAGCCAGCCAGCCCCGTTATAGAACACATGGAAACAGCCCCAATGTAGCCAAGACAGGAGAGAGAGAACAGACAGAAGAACAGTTTCCCCTCACATCCCTCTCTCTCTCCCTTCTTCCCGTTGCTCATCTCTCTCTTCCTTCCCATCGTCTCTCTGCCCACTGCTACTTTCTCCAATCCCCCTTTCTCTCTTTCGTGCTCTCTCTCTCTCTCTCTCTCTCTCTCTCTCTCTCTCTCTCTCTCTCTCTCCTCCTCTCTTCCTCAAACACACGCAAACGCATATCTTCCATGACTTCAGCCCTGCTCAGAAACCTGTTGGACCCATCTGGCCTAGCAACTAGCTCGGGTCTGGAGTAGGGAGACTGGCCTAGCAACTGGGTCTGGAGGCTGGTAGGGAGGCTGGCCTAGCGACTGCCCCGGCCCGGGTCTGGAGTAGGTATCGAGATAAAGGGAGAGAAAGGGGACGCATAAAGGAGGAAAAGGAGGAGAGGGCAAGCAGCGCGTCACCAGGACAACCCGAGCCCAGTCGGAATGTGACATGTTTACGTCAGCCAGAGTCTTCATTGTGGAAGGAGAAGTGGGGGGTGGGGGGGTGGTTCCAGATAGAGCTTTTTTATGTCACATCCATTACTCTGTTCATCCAGCTTTTAGCCCCAGCAGAGAACCAAACATTCAGCCAACAACTCTCTCCTCCTCTCCTCTCCCCCTCCTCCCCTCCTCCTCTCCCCCTCCTCTCCCTCTCCTCTCCTCCTCTCCTCCTCCTCTCCTCCTCCTCACCCCCTCCTCTCCCCCTCCTCCCCTCCTCCTCTCCCCCTCCTCTCCCTCTCCTCTCCTCCTCTCCTCCTCCTCTCCTCCTCCTCACCCCCTCCTCACCCCCTCCTCTCCCCCTACTCTCCTCCTCTCCTCCTCCTCTCCTCCTCCTCACCCCCTCCTCTCCTCCTCTCCTCCTCCTCACCCCCTCCTCTCCTCCCTCTCTACAACTCCTCTCCTTTATTAGTCTCAGTATTTGAGCTAATAGACCTGTGATTTAGTGGCGTGGTTAAGGGATTTGTCTCTAGACATATATCCACAATGTTCATTGATGTTCATTTGATGTGGAAAGAATGACTGAAATTAGTTGGGAGCATGAATATTAAATTCCTCTGGAGACAGGGAGCTGCACACTGCTATTCTATCTGAATAGAATATCTTCCTTTCAGCACTTCATTCTCTCACACGCACACTCTCTCTCGCTCTCTCTTGCTCTCTCTCTCGCTCTCTCTTGCTCTCTCTTGCTCTCTCTCTCGCTCTCTCTATCTTTCAGGGAAACGTTTATGAATGCTCGTATCCGTGGTGACAGGCAGCCAATCAACCTGTAATTCCACCCCTCCCTCGTTTCCCTCCCTCTCCTCCCCTCCTCTCCTCTTCATGTTTAATTGTCTCACTTGGAGAACAAGCCCAGAAACTCTCACACTGAAAGAGACCATTTCTGAAATTAATGATTTTCTCTCCGTTCCTGGAGACATACATCATCTCTGTCCCCCCTGAATGAATGTTTCTCTCTCTCTCTCTCTCTCGCTCTCTCGCTCTCTCGCTCTCTCGCTCTCTCTCTCTCCCTCTCTCTCTCTCTCTCTCTCTCTCTCTCTCTCTATTTCTCTCTCTCTCTCTCTCTCTCTCTCTCTATTTCTCTCTCTCTCTCTCTCTCTCTCTCTCTCTCTCTCTTCGTTGAAATGAAACCCCCAGTGTATACAGACTGTTGGACAGACAGACTTAATACTCTCGCTAGACTGTCCCATAAAACACATATCCAGACAGTTACATACTGTAAGTCATAGTGTCAAACCACTAGTTGTCTAGCTCAGATATAGTCTGCTACATACATTCTTAAACACTACAGCTTTATATTACAAGATGAGTATGTTGGAGCTTTGTTGACACAGTGCAAAATATCTGCTCTGTTGCTGTGATGTGGGCCCAACTGACAGGCCTCCATAGGAATTTGGCAAGATGTTTCAGACAGCGACTCATAGCCTGTTCCCTTATCCATGTCAACCACAAACCAGAACAAAGAATGTGTGTATGCTTGCGTGTGTGTGTGTGTGTGTGTGTGTGAGTGTGTGAGTGTGTGAGTGTGTGTTTGTGTGTGTGTGTGTGTGTGTGTGTGTGTGTGTGTGTGTGTGTGTGTGTGTGTGTGTGTGTGTGTGTGTGTGTGTGTGTGCATTAGGGATCGGCATTTGAAATGATTCCACTATTCGAATAATATCCAATATGTTTTTAAATATTCAAATATTCAAAAATGTTTTAATGCTGCTGCCGTTCCATGATGTAATTAGCCTGACATGACGCAACGCATTCAGTGACAAGAATTGTGACTGTTAAGCTATTAGAATAAATAACAGTTAAATAAACAACACAAATGCAAGATACATTTATTGAACATGACGAAAAGACATGGTCTTCAGAAGTAGGCTCTTAAACGGAGTGCAATAACGCCTAGCCTACGATTGAGTTAAATAAAAAGTAAAAACGTACATTGAACAATATTAAACACATTATGTAGGCTATCCTTTAATATCCTTTATAAAAATGAAAGATACACATGTAGGATTATAACCTATTAATTTGCAGAGATCAATCCTTGGAACTGGGATCTTCTAGAGGCTACGGCGCACAACGACAGATTAAAGCCGTTAACAAAGCTCAGAGGTAGCATGTCTTGTTATCATTGTGGTGATCAACTGCGTGATGTGCTGCTTCTTACCGGGTCACAGCTTCGCTTCAAGGTAGAAAATGAGGTGATGCGGGGCTGCGTTTCTTTGTCCTGTGACAAAGTTGTTTCTTTATGCTTCAACCTCATATGGTTTTGCATTGAAGTGGTAGACTTGTGGTACACTAGCTTGACATTGCATATTTTACATTTAACGTTTGTTTGGTTGTCAACATGATCGAAATACCTCCACACCTCGCTTCGCTTGCTTGCCATTTATCCGGTTTTGAGCGCCAAATTATAGACTGCAGCAGAACGCAGAATGGCCGTCCTTTTTTGCTTATTATTTATTAAATAACTTAAAACGTCACAACTCTTATAATACTTGACACAGAACACTTCATTTCATATTACATTTTACGAAAGGTTGAATTTTTTTTTTTTTTCGAAACATCTATTCGAATACTAACTTCATTTAGGATATTTGAGTATTCGAGTAATCGTGCCCATCCCTAGTGTGCATGCGTGTGTCCAGAATGTGTGTGTCCAGAATTAGGTAATATCTCACTCTTCTACATCCTCCCCACTGAAGCTCTTTCATCTGTCTGTTGAGCTGTTGAGACTGAGTGTATCGATTCTCTGCTAAACACTCAAGATGTCCACCGGTGTTAAATATCCAATAGATAGATAGATAGGTACTTTATTGATCCCCCGGGGGGGAAATGTCATTGTCAATGTGTGTACGTGTGGGTGTGCTTGTGTGTGCGCACTTGCATGTGCGTAGGTATTTGCTTGCGTTCATGTTTGTGTCAGTGTGTGTGGCAACCTGCTGTTAAACTATGTGTGTTGTTTGATCTACATACCACAACCACTGACTGCAGAACGGAACAAGACTCAGAGAGAGAGGGAGAGAGTAAGAGCCATAGGCATACCACTACAGGAAACAAAGAGGAACAGCTCCCCAAACAAATTGACAAATCATATCAGCCTCTGGCACTTGAGGAACTTTCAACAATTGAACAACCCTGTTTACAGTGTGTAAAGTTTTTGGCAAGCCACTCGATTTGACCAACCGGCTCAAATCGGTCTTATGTAGCAAAATTTTAAATTGTGTTTATTTTTCATTGGATTAAAGTAGAGACAGAGCTAGAAAATTGTATATCATACACTACAGTTGAGGAACAATAGGGAAGTAATTTTGCTTTGAAAGTTGATAAACCTTTGAGAAAATGGCCTTTGAATGTTTTGCTGCTAATATAGGAGAGCCCTTCTTTGTCTACACCCATTCAGCATCGTTCACACCCTCTTAAGCTTTAGCCCCACTCATCTCTTTAAGGGTTGATCCGAGCGTTCTGTACTAACTTGCTAGCTACTTACAGACATCTAAGTGAGAGAGAACAGCTCACTGAACATTACTCGCCCCAGCAGAGCTGGTTAGGCTGTTATGTTACCAGAGCGTTGGTGACTGCAACTGTGCTGTCAGATTGTCCATTCGTAAATTCAGAGCATTTCTCGTCCAGAGTGCACACTGGACGCTCTCGCCGATGAGTAGGGTTTATCCGAACATTCTGACCTCCCAACGGCAGTCAAGCACCCAAGCTAACTGGGTAACATTGGCTAGTTTGCTAGCGACTTCCAGACACATAATGAGAGAACACTCCACTCTGACCATTTTACTCACCCTAGCAGAGCTGGTTAGGCTGTTTTCATGTTATCCAGTACGTTGGTGATTGTAAGTGTGCTGCTGGCAACAATTTAATTACGCTTTTTTGGCGACGTTTACTGACACCGGCCATATTCAACGGGTGTTGAGCGTTCGTAAATTCATCAGTTATTCTGCGCTCTGGCACACTAAAACAAGAGTATTTTGTGAACACATGTAGCTAGCTAGCTAGCTAGGTAAAGAATAAACCATAATCCCAACTCATGACGTTACTACCCAGCATGAATCTGCAGGTCGCTAACCAACCAGGTTCAATGTTAGCTAGCTAACATTAGGCTATAACTAGTCAAGCAAATGTGTCTGAAATACGAAGAATAAGATCATACACATAACGTTAGCTAGCGAGCCAGCCAGCTAACATTAGCTAGCTAACAGTACACTTTAACCTGAAATGAAACCACTTTCTGTCAAAATTAGAAATGTGAATTATCTGAAAATGTAGCTAGCTAGACTATTTTACCCGTATACATCATGGTTGGACGCGTCTCCTGTCGGATACCATGGTTAACCTTAGTTTGAAGATGTAATCCGGAGACAGGTGTTTTCTCCTCCAGAAAGTGGAGAGCATACACATAACATTAGCTAGTGAGCCTGCCAGCTAACGTTAGCTAGATAACAGTACACTTTAACTTTTAAAAAGCTGCGTTAGACAGGATTACCTACTGCTGACCAACTCAAATAGACAGAAGCGTGCTATATGGCCCACTCATTATCTTAGCCAATCATGGCTAGTGGGAAGGTTGCTGTCTTTTTCTCTGGCAAAACCAACTAAGCTCTTAATTTAGCAATCGTATTTGTATTTACAGATGGCATACAAGTTTGTTATTAAGGGACATGAAAGTTCACATGTTCAAGAAGGCATTTCTGCCAAAAAACGCAAAAAAGTTTATGTTCAAACGGCTCTCCTGTGAAGTAATGACCCGCGACATACGCCTAGTTTTCTGAAACGGGTCACAAATGTTTATGTCTTTGTAGAACTTCAAGTACTGTATTAGCTACAACTATTTGCCTTCGTCAGTGTGCAAGAGTGTACAGAGTGTATGAGGTGTATGAGGTCAAACCTAGTGTGCTCTAAGCCCATTCATTAAGCAGCATGCAAGAATAGTTGGGTCTCCTCCAATGAGAATGCATTCCTTCTGCATGAGCACACTCACCTCACTGGCTCTAACTGGCCGGAGGAATGGCCCAATGGCCAGGCCAGCTACACTGCACATCACAGCCAGGCCCTCCATCAGCAGGGAAACGTTACAACACAGACATACAGTACACTGCAGTGGGAGCCTGAGACAGTTCTAATGTGGGACAATTTGACCTGGAGTCTAGTTGGATATGTTAAGAATAGCCTGAGAGAAATGTGGTTTGGTATACAGATTATCCAGTGATGTGTTGTAGCCTTACAGAGAATTCCTATTAATACAGTGCATTCAGGAAGTATTCAGAACCCTTTACTTTTCCCAATTTATTTTTATGTTACAGCCTTATTCTAAAATGGATTACATTTTTTTTATTCTCCTCATCAATCTAGACACAATACCCCATAATGACAAAGAAGCAAAAGCAGTGTTTTAGAAATGTTTGCAAATGTAATGAAATATCACATTTACATAAGTATTCAGACCCTTAACTCAGTACTTCGTTGAACACCTTTGGCAGTGATTACAGCCTTGAGTCTTCTTGGGTATGACGCTACAAGCTTGGCACACCTGTATTTTGGGAGTTTCTCCCATTCTTCTCCGCAAATCCTCTCAAGCTCTGTCCAGAGATGTTCAAGCTCTGTCCAGAGATGTTCGATCTCTGGCTGGGCTCTGGCTGTGCCACTCAAGGACATTCAGAGACTTGTCCCGAAGCCGCTCCTGCGTTGTCTTGGCTGTGTGCTAAGGGTCGTTGTCCTGTTGGAAGGTGAACCTTCGCCACAGTCTGAGGTCTCTGGAGCAGGTTTTTCATTAAGGATCTCTCTGTACTTTGCTCCGTTCGTCTTTCCCTCAATCCTGACTAGTATCCCAGTCCCTGCCGCTGAAAAATGTCCCTACAGCATGATACTGCCACCACCATTCTGGTGCCAGCGATGGTGCCAGGTTTCCTCAAGACGTGACTTGCAGTCAGGCCAAAGAGTTCAATTTTGGTTTCATCAGACAAGAGAATCTTGTTTCTTATGATCTGAAAGTCGTTTAGGTGCCTTTTGGCAAACTCCAACCGAGCTGTCATGTGCCCTTTACAGAGGAGTGGCTTCCGTCCGGCCACTCTACCATAAAGGCCTGATTGGTGGAGTGCTGCAGCGATGGCTGTCCTTCTGGAAGGTTCTTCCATCTCCACAGAGGAATCTGGAGCTCTGTCAGAGTGACTATCAGGTTCTTGGTCACCTCCCTGACCAAGGCCCTTCTCCCTCAATTGCTCAGTCTCACTTACGATTGATGGAAGCCACTGTGTTCTTGGGGACCTTCAATGCTGCAAAAATGTTTTGGTACCCTTCCCCAGATCTGTGCCTCGACACAATCCTGTCTCGTAGCTCTACGGACAATTCCTTCAACCTCATGGCTTGGTTTTTGCTCTGACCTGCACTGTCAACTGTGTCACCTTATATAGACAGGTGTGTGCCTTTTCAAAACATTTCCAATCATTTGAATTTACCACAGGTGAACTCCAGTCAAGTTGTAGAAACATCTCAAGAATGTACTGTACATGGGCCTTCCGAGTGGTGCAGTGGTCTAAGGCACTGCATCGCAGTGCAAGCTGCATTACTATAGATGCGGGTTCGAGCCCCGTCTGTGTCGCAGCCGGCCGGGACCGGGAGACCCATGAGGCGACGCACAATTGGCCCAGCGTCGTCCGGGTTAGGGAGGGTTTGGCCGGCCGGGTTGTCCTTGTCCCATCGTGCTCTAGCATCTCCTGTGGCGGGCCGGGTGCATGCACGTTGACTCAGTCGCCAGGTTTACGGTGGTTCCTCTGACACATTGGTGCGGCTGGCTTCCGGGTTAAGCGTTCATTGTGTCAAGAAGCAGTGTGGCTTGGTGGGTTGTGTTTCGGAGGACGCACGGCTCTCAACCTTCGCCTCTCCTGAGTCCGTACGGGAGTTGTAGCGATGGGACAAGACTGTAACTACCAATTGGATATGATGAAATTGGGGAGAATAAAAAAAAAGAATGTACTGTACATGTTATAGTCATTCGGCAGAAGATTCCGACATACTATCAATCTGTGAAAACCACTGTTGGTCATAATATATTATAGTTAACAAACAGTTGTTTTAAACTGTAACCCCTTCCACATGTAGGTTAATATTGACATGGCCGGGCCAACAATAGCAGGACAGTATATGTGTCCGAACGAAAGAGAAATACATTCAAAACGAACCACATAGATGCCAGCTCTTTTCTCCTCCTCTGAGTAATATTTTTTTCCCCCTGTGCTCTCCAACATGTGTATCCCAAATTAAATCAGTACCTATTAATAAAAGTGGATGCTGTACAGCGGCAGGATGCCAAGCGAGATGGCAGCAGGAGTGCTTATGAGGGTAGGGATGACTGTCTGAGCAGCAGTGGGTTTGTTAAGGCTCGAAGAGTTCAGCTAGAACTGAGCACCTGTCTATGTCTTCTGTCTCTTTATACGTCATCCCCCCCTCCCATCCCAGCCTTCCTTTGGCTGTGATGTCATGGCTGTCAACCGGATTATGAATAATTGAACAAAAAAGTTAAATTAAAAGGCCTAGAATACTACTTAGTGTGAAGCAGTCGGGCACTTATCCTGAGGGTTGTGTGGAGATCCATGGGGTAGAGTGGAGATCCAGTGGGTTGTGTGGAGATCCATGGGGTAGTGTGGAGATCCAGGGAGTAGTGTGGAGATCCAGTGGGTTGTGTGGAGATCTAGGGGGTTGTGTGCTCTGATAGCTGGCCTGTCTGGTTAAAGGGAGGATGGACAGGGGAACATTAAGGGGTGTCATCTTCATACACGTCTTTCTCTGCCTGTCTGATATGAGAGGGGGTCACTGTAATTGAGATGTTTCCGTAATTGCGCTTTTTTGAGTTGTTATTATTAGTGGATATTGGCCTAATTCTGCCCTGCATGCATTATTTGGACCACTGCTGATGATGTCAGCAGAGAGGAAGTTGCTCATGAAAGCTTGGTTTTCCTCTTGTTTTCGTCAAGTAGCCCAGCTACCTTGGCTTTCATGTTCTCTCTCTCTCTCTCTCTCTCTCTCTCTCTCTCTCTCTCACACTCTCTCTCTCTCACTCTCACTCTCACTCTCACTCTCTCTCTCTCTCTCTCTCTCTCTCTCTCTCTCTGCCTCACTTTGAAAGTGAAGCCATAGCAGAAGAGCACGGCTATGGCTTCACTTTCAAAGTGAGGCAGAGAGAGAGAGAGAGAGAGGAAAACCAAGCTTTCATGAGCAACTTCCTCTCTGCTGACATCATCAGCAGTGGTCCAAATAATGCATGCAGGTTCAGAATTAGGCCAATATCCACTAATAATAACAACTCAAAAAAGCGCAATTACGGAAACATCTCAATTACAGTGACCCCCTTTCATATCATTACCAAGACCTGCAATACCAAGAGCTGAGCAAAGAAAGGTGTCCCCTCATCCAGCTGGTCCTGAGGATGAGTTCACAAACCAGTTCTACTAACACACTGAAGCCTAAGGACTAGAACATCAAATAAATCAGAAGAAACCAAATTGCAACACAGTCAAAACAAGACTACATTACTTATTGGGAAATACAAGCACAAAGCAAAAATCGACAGTACAGCATGGTATGCTGTGCTGTACTGTGGTGTGCTGTTCTGTGGTGTGATGTGATGTACTGTGGTGTGCTATGGTGTGCTGTACTGTGTTGTGTTGTGGTGTACTGTGGTGTGTTTTACTGTGGTGTGCTGTGGTGTGCTGTACTGTGTTGTGGTGTGCTGTGCTGTGTTGTGCTGTGCTGTGCTGTGGTGTGCTGTTCTGTGTTGTGTTGTACTGTGGTGTACTGTGTTGTGCTGTACTGTGGTGAGTTGTTTTGTGGTGTGTTGTGCTGTACTGCGCTGTGGTGTGTTGTTGTGTGCTGTGCTGTGTTGTGTTACTGCAAGGCAGAAATGTAGGCTACAACCTGAGAGAGCTCCCTTTAATTTTGGTAACATTCCAGCATATTGTCACGTTACCTCCCCACTATCTGCACACCAAATCAACTGAGCAGAGAGACGTCACTAGAACAGTATCTATCTGCACACCAAATCAACTGAGCAGAGAGAGGTCACTAGAACAGTATCTATCTGCACACCAAATCAACTGAGCAGAGAGACGCCACTAGAACAGTATCTATCTGCACACCAAATCAACTGAGCAGAGAGTAATCATCTTCATGAATTCAGAATAGTTTGTGGAATGGAGAGGCAGAGAGAGAGAGAGATACATACCAATTAGGATCTGGCTGTAAATACTTGAATCAGTTATAGAACCCATTGCCCTTTATGGTTGTGAGGTCTGGGGTCCACTCACCAACCAAGAATTCACAAAATGGGGCAAACACCAAATTGAGACTCTGCATGCAGAATTCTGCAAAAATATCCAGAGTGTACAATGTAAAACACCAAATACTGCATGCAGAGCAGAATTAGGCTGATACCCACTAATTATCCAAATCGAGAATAGAGACATTCAATTCTACAACCACCTAAAAGGAAGCGACTCCCAAACCTTCCATAACAAAGCCATCACCTACAGAGAGATTAACCTGGAGAAGAGTCCCCTAAGCAAGCTGGTCCTGGGGCTTTGTTCACAAACACAAACAGACCCCACAGAGCCCCAGGACAGCAACACAATTACTTCACACATTGGAAAGAATTTACAAAAAAATTGAGCAAACTAGAATGCTATTTGGTCCTAAACAGAGAGTACACAGTGGCAGAATACCTGACTACTGTGACTGACCCTAAATTAAGGAAATCTTTGACTATGTACAGACTCAATGAGCATAGCCTTGCTATTAAGAAAGGCCGCCAAAGGCAGACCTGGCTCTCAAGAGAAGACAGGCTATGTGCACACTGCCCACAAAATGAGGTGGAAACTGACCTGCACTTCCTAACCTCCTGCCAAATGTATGACCATATTAGAGACACATATTTCCCTCAGATTCCACAGACCCACAAAGAATTTGAAAACAAACCATTTTAATGAACTCCCATATATATTGGGTGAAATACCACAGTGTGCAATCACAGCAGCTAGATTTGTGACCTGTTGCCACTAGAAAAGGGCAACCAGTGAAGAACAAACACCATTGTAAATAGAACCAATATTTATTTGTATTTATTTTCCCTGTTGTACTTTAACTATTTGCAAATAATATGACATTTGAAATGTCTTTATTCTTTTGGAACTTTTGTGAGTGTAAAGTTTACTGCTAATTATTATTTTTTTATTTCACTTTGTTTATTATATCTTTCACTTGCTTTGGCCATGTAAACATATGTTTCACATGCCAATAGAGAAATATACATTTAATTGAGAGAGAGAGAGAGAGAGAGAGGCAGAGAGAAAGAGAGCGCAAGAGAGAGCAAGAGGCAGAGAGAGAGAGAGAGTCAGGTAGTGGTTCCTGATGAGACACATTCATGGGAGGGGTGATGTATGTCTCCAGGAACAGAGGGAAAATTATTAATTTCAGAACTAGAAATGGTTTCCATCAGTGTGAGAGTTTCTGGTCCTGTTCTCCAACTGACGCAATTAAACATGAAGAGGAGGGGGAGGGAAGGGGGGGGGGGGGGGGGGGGGGGATACAGGTATGATTGCCTGCCTGTCACCACGGACATGAGCATTCCTAAATGTTTGGCTGAATGTCACTCTCACTCTCTCTCTTGCTCTCTTTTCTCTCTCTCTCTCTCTCTCTCTCTCTCTCTCTCTCTTTCTCTCTCTCTCTCTCTCTCTCTCTCTCACCTCCTCCTCTCTCTCTCCTCCCCTCTCTCTCTGTCTCTCTATCTACCTATCTTCAACCGCTCTCTCTCTCCCTCTCGCTCTCTCTCGCTCTCTATCTTCTCTCTATCTATCTCATATTTCGTAATCCAACAAAAATCATCACATAACTGAATCCACAAATAAATATTGTGGCTAAATGTTAATAATATAAATGATTATGATTATAGTGTGCTAATCGCTAGCTGCTGCCAGACAATGATTAGTGGTTATAATCTATGCTAATGCTAATGAGCCGCAGAATAGTGAAGTGTTGAGCTCTTACCTTATCTTGGGAGGACCAATCGTTTTCACCAAGGGTCTCGGCCTAGGTTCCTGATTGGCTTGGGTGGAATAGGGGCCATGATAGGTCGGCTCAGTAAGTGATTCCTGCGTCACTAGTAAACGGACCCCCGGGAGTGTTTGAGCTGGAAACGTGTCAGAAGTCAATGCAACACCCTCACTGTGTGTGGCGCATTCCAGTTTATGACTGCTTGTAAGGAACACCCCTGTAAGAAAACACTTTGGGTCATTTGAGGCTGTTTGAGTTTTCTAATAGTTATCATCATAAGTTATTACATCTCTCTCCCACGTTCTCTCCTCTCCTCTCCTCTCCTCTCCTCTCCTCTCCTCTCCTCTCCTCTCCTCTCCTCTCCTCTCCTCTCCTCTCCTCTCCTCTCCTCTTCTTTCTTTCTTTCTTTCTTTCTTTCTTTCTTTCTTTCTTTCTTTCTTTCTTTCTTTCTTTCTTTCTTTCTTTCTTTCTTTCTTTCTTTCTTTCTTTCTCTCTATCTCTCTCTCTCTCTCTCTCTCTCTCTCGCTCGTTTTCTCTCTCAAAGCTGCCTAAGACACAGATCATTCCTTGTTGTTCCTGAAAACAACACACACAATGAGACCAGGCTAATGCTACTGATCTGTTCTGTTTTTACTGTACTGTAGACCCACTGCAGATCTATACCATGTACCCAATGTTACAGTGCTTTGGTTTCTGGAATGAGCTGTGACACAACCAATGTCCGAGAGCTGTCCCAGAACTAGTCACTTCCTTCCACAGGCCTGTCACTCAAACCCTGGAGCAGCAGGTAGAGCTGTGATGACTGCAGCACATTACAAACTACAACACACCAGGCATTGACAGCAACTCAGCAGTTACACAATGGTGTAGTCACAAGTACTGTACGTCACAGCCTATTGTAATTCATGTACAATTTGTGCAAGCATTAGGAAGTGTGGCTCAAGTTAGGGTATGGCCTTCGGATCTCAGTGCTGTGTTACTGATGTTGCATATTCCACACGTTTCACTAGCAGGAGACACACTGAGTGAGATGTCAGTGTGTTTGTGTGATGTCAGTGAGGTGTTTGCCTGTATCAGTTGTAGCAACAGTGTAAATATATAGCAGTAGACACAGAGACACATCTAATCCACTTTCTCCATGTGCTGTGGAGTAATGAGATTACTGTGAGGTGAGACTGACAGCTTCTCTCTCTCTCAGGTCTGCCAATTCAATTACACCACAATTGTCTCAGGTCGCAGCGTTTCTCAAAGTCACACAGGGAAAGCAAAATGTCCGGGCTCTCACATTTCTGTTTGGGTTAAATGCCTTGCTGTGTGAAAGGAGGAGCAGAAGGTGTATCTGGCTCATATAAGCATTGGTAACAGGTCACAAGGTATCAGAGGACTTACTGTATTATAGGAAAGGTGAACACATAGATACACATAGTGGTGTCTTGCTTCAGGCTGAATCCTTTGGTTTTTGATTTTCAGTCTGTTTGTCCTGTAGTTGTTGGTTTTTGATTTTCAGTCTGTTTGTCCTGTAGTTGTTGGTTTTTGATTTTCAGTCTGTTTGTCCTGTAGTTGTTGGTTTTTGATTTTCAGTCTGTTTGTCCTGTAGTTGTTGGTTTTTGATTTGCAGTCTGTTTGTTCTGTAGTTGTTGATTTTTGATTTGCAGTCTGTTTGTCCTGTAGTTGTTGGGAAGCCCTTGCACTGGTTGTTATGCATAATCCGTGTGTGTGTGCTGCGTGTGTGTGTGTGTGTGTTTTTTGGGATGAGCGGGTGATTGTGGACATGTGGATTTGAGCTGTAATCAGGGCATTGAGCCTCCTCTCTGTCCCTCAAACACAAAAGCCTGCCAGGAGGCTCTTTGACTCCACAGGAATCAAGCTTTATAGCCTGTCTATAACCCCACTAATACTGATGCTGTTACACTATGACTGCTACTGCTAGTATACTATTACGTATGACAACATCTCCCAGTAAAAGGATTGCAATACTGTTCAGTAAATATACTACTAATTATATGAGTATTGTCAGGGGCATGTTGTGTGATCCGTCCACCCTGTATTTTCCCGTTATCTTCACATCTGTGTGTCCTGTTGTCGCTGTGGGAACAATTAAAGGGCCTCGGGCCTGACGGATCTGGGGATACAGAGGTTGACACTTGATCAATTGCCCCACATGTTGACCATGTGAACAGCGTCCCCTGTATATGACATCACAACATGGCGTTGAGGGAGCAAAGCGAGGAACGAGGCCTCCAGATGGATACATAGTGAGGAGAACAGAGGAGAGCTGAGCTGGCCTGTGGCAGCGCAGTATGAGACTCAGACAGCGGCACACCAGGCCACATTATAAGAGGGCTGAAACTAGAGCCCTGACTCTGGGCTGATTTAGACCCCTGGCACTGTAGGGTCCACTTACACACATCTGTAACTGACACACACACTCTCACAGAGCAGGAATGGAGAGAGCAAGTTAAATGAAAGGAGGGATGGAGGAGGGGGAGGGGGGGGTGGAGCAACACTTTTCCTATTCTAATAGAGAGTTGTTGTTCCTGGTGGAGGTCTGACTTGGATAGTGCTGGTCAAGGTTATAGTGTGGGGCATTCTATTAAGATGTCCCATATAGCGCTGTTTACCGTCTGTGTACCAGCACTGTAATTCATTGGTGTTTGAGTGTGTCTGTGTGTGTGTGTCTGTATGTGTGTGCACTTTTGCACACACATGCATTTTTCCTGTGTATATTTGTGTGTGTGTGTTTGCTAATGTATGCATTTGTCAGTGTTAAATGTAAGTGTTTGTGTGTGGAAAGAAATTCTGAATAGACAAAGAAGCTGATGACAACAGTCTAACTGTCCACTCTCAATAGCATTCCTGTATGTCCGTCTGTCTGATTGACACAGTTGGACAGACCTATTTGAATTTAAAAGCCCTAGATCCCCCCCCCTCGCCTCCCTCACTCCCTCCCTCCCTCCCTCACTCCCTCCCTCCCTCACTCCCTCCCTCTGTCTCCTGTATTGTTTGTGTGGGCTTAATTTAATTAAAGCAGTGACAGCGCATACAAAGGAGGAGATTGAAGATCAGCTGAACTACAACGAGAGGGAGACATCAGTCAGAGAGAGATTAAAAAAATAAAAAAATATTATTTAATCAATGCTAGGGACATCGAAGGCTTATCTGGCGATACATGCAGCTCTGCTGATATCATTGTTGAGAAATCCTCCCATATGGAAGGGGGTGAGTACGTTAACACCTCAGATACATGGATAGCGCTATCGCTAACACCACCAGGATTAGGGGGATCAAAACCCGAGACACAGAGGGCACAGGTCTCAGAGATAGGGCTTAGAGCAGGTCACCCCCTGGAGTCTGGCTTCTCTGCAGTTTTTATTTGCTCAGTGATTTTAATCCTACAATAGACTTTGTTCCTAGGTGGGATCTGATCTCAAGTTAAAAGCAAGTACATAGTGAGGTGTGTTGACGTGTGTTGAAGACAAGGCTGCTCTTCCTCAAGCTAAACCCTGAGTAACCCTCACCAACCCTCACCATGACCTCTGATCCCTGAACTTGACTTCATTCCCCTGGGCTAAAGGATTACTTCCTCTTATACACCACAGCAGTGTCATCTGGTGTGTATGTGCCTGTGTGGTGTGTGTGTCGGATCCACAGTCCTATGTCTGTGCTGCCCAATGCCCACAGCTAGCTACAATATTCACTCATGGTTTCTATTCTGATACATTTTCTATAAACATCTCATTGTTACCCCCAGAGGTGTGTGTGTGTGTGTGTGCGTGTGTGTGTGCGTGTGTGTGTGTGTGTGTGTGTGTGCATGTGTGTGTGTGTGTGTGTGTGTGTGTGCATGTGTGTGTGTATGTGTGTGTATGTGTGTGTGTGTATGTGTGTGTGCTGGTAAGTGTAGCCTCGTAAACACAGCATGTAATTACTGTAACTGGATTTGTCACATCCACTGACCCATAGCCCCTTTAATTGGTTCTACTCTTACCTTAGAAACCTTTGTGTGATAGAAATTAACGTATATTATCACATGATAAAAAATATGTGCGCACACACACACGTACGCACGCACATCAGCATCAGCATCAGCTGTCAAAGCTGTTTATCGATCACTGCACCTGTATATAGCCCTTCTGTAAATAGCCCATCCTACTACCTCATCCCCATATTTTTATTTTTTTACTTCCACTCAATTTTGCACTCCAGTATCTCTATTTGCACATCATCATTTTCACATTCCATCATTCCAGTGTTAATGCTAATCTGTAATTTATTTAACCACTATGGCCTATTTATTGTCCTACCTTCCTAACCTTACTGCATTTTGCACTACATTTGCACTCTGTATATAGATTTTCTATTGTGTTATTGACTGTACGTTTGTTTATTTCCCATGTGTAACTCTGTGTTGTTTTTTTGTCACACTGCCTTGCTTTGTCTTGGCCAGGTCGCAGTTGCAAATGAGAACTTGTTCTCAACTGACCTACCTGGTTAAATAAAGGTGAAATAAAAAATAAAATAAAACACGCACGCACGCACACACACATACACACGCGCACACACACACACATACACCAGGGTATATATAGCCTAGGTCTACTGGTTGTATGAATTTGGGATATATCGTCCTACAACTGTCCCTGAGTCTCTTTCTCGACAAGCTGACCAACTGAATATGTAAACTTCTCTACTATGGGGGATAGTAGATTGACAGGTTAGTGATTTTGCTGTTCATTACTCGTCGTTGGCTGAGGAAAAGTATGTGGACAGTTATTAAAACATCTTCATAGTGTGCATCAGAATTCAGTAAGGATACATGTTGTCCTGTGTAGCTCAGTTGGTAGAGCATGGTGCTTTCAGGGTTGTTGGTTCAATTCCCAAGGGGGACCAGTATGAAGAAGTATGCAATCACTACTGTAAGTTGCTCTGGATAAGAGCGTCTGCTAAATGACTTATATGTAAATGTTGCATCCTTGAGTTGCATGTTCTGTTAAGATGCATTACCATAAACTAAATGTGATTTCTGTCATTCTGAGCACCTTGGGTGGATGCCCTAATCAAGTTACACACCTAATGGGTCTGGTAAATTGAAATGCTACCGGTGCAACATTTACGTAACGGAAACCCTGACACACACATATATCAACAATGCAGAGTAGGGAGGATGGTTTTAGTTAGAGGATTGTTACACATTTTTTATTGCTTTGGTGGGATTTTCACAAGTATGTGGTACATTTTCACATCTCTTAGTACAAAACTCAAAACAGATCATCAAAAGGCATGTGTTTCACAATTCTAAGCACATTTGCAATTGACTAAGTACAACACACAAAATCTGTCACTTTTTCACCAAAATTAATCAGTTTCATCTAGAAATATGTTTCACATTGCAATGCATGTTCATATAAAGTCATTGCCTTTCACAATGCAATGCTCACATTACTTTTGATATGATTCTCTTCTCATTTGTTAAAATACAAAGACTGGCTGTGTTACAAATGGATTAAGCAAATACAATTTGCTTAATCCAACTGCTCTTAATTGATGATCACTTAAACATTTGGTAAACCTATAGCTTGTACATGTAAACTGTTTTTTCTACTGCAGATTTTGAGAACTACATGTATTTTTGTAAAGTAGAATCATAAAAAAGTATGATATATACTCAAATGTACTACTATGATGATGACTATAATGATTTTACTTCACAGTAAGTTAAAAAATCTGATATTGACAAGATCAGAGATGTACTGTATGTAACAAATCAAATCAATCAAAGTTGAACGGTCCTGTACACAGATTAGTAGGTATTTCTAGCTACTACAGTGCAGTAATACAATATCAATAAAATACCAATACGCATCCAGAAAGTCCAAAACAAGATATATATATATATATACAATAAACATGTATCACACTGCTTTACTACAATTGCATTGGTCAATACAGTACTGTAATAACATAATATATGCAATTTACATGACTGGCATTTTTACCCAAAGTGACAACAGTCCACACATTTTGGTATGGAATTGAACCCACAACCCTGGTGTTGCTAGTGCCATGCTATGCGGGGAGGTTTGGGCGTGAGGCTGTCACCCTGGGTCATATTTTTATAACGATCCCTTGCATCATGCAGCCATTCCTCTTTCAGACAGCCCCGCTGTCTGAAACGCTCATCCAGATAGTGGGCTTGTTTGTCATAATCACTCTGTGTACTACAAATCCTGCGTATGTGACTGTATTGGCTGATGGGGAGGCTCTTTTTTAGGGGAATAGGGTGGAAGCTGTCTCCTCGAAACAGGGAATTCCTGTCCGTCGGCTTCCTGTATAGGTCCGTGCTAAAGCCACCCCCCTCCCTCTTAATCAAAATGTCAAGAATACCTATTTCATGCGCATCAAAGGTGAGGGTGAATTTCAAATGCTCA
This sequence comes from Thymallus thymallus, assembly GCA_023634145.1. Taxonomy (NCBI): domain Eukaryota; kingdom Metazoa; phylum Chordata; class Actinopteri; order Salmoniformes; family Salmonidae; genus Thymallus; species Thymallus thymallus. The sequence goes on from CM042389.1 coordinate 10,961,854, forward strand.
CTGCTTGTATTGATAAAGGAGTGGAATCGATTAAGTTCCTCTGCTTCCTCTGAATAGAAGGAAAACCTCATCAATAAAGATTTTCCAGAACCTGATATGACGCAAGAATGGATTGTTAGGGCTGGAAATCACATTCTTCTCAAAACAACCCACATACAAATTGGCATAATTCGGTGCCATTTTACTACCCATATCAGTTCCCTTCTGTTGCTAGGGAATGTACCAGTGGGTAGTTGACTAAGACAGTGTGCCATGGCTTCTAGGCCTCCCTGATGGGGGATATTAGTATATCGGGATTCAACATCAAAGCAAGCCATAAGCATCTCCCCATTGATATTGTGCATTGTCTTGAGGGTGTTAATCGTGTCCATAGAATCGCATACATATGCAGGGATAGACAACACACTGGGTTTTAGAAAGAAATCAACAAAAGCAGAAATATTTTCAGTCAATGAGCCAATGGAGGCCACAATAGGTCTCCCTGGTAGGTTTCGTTTGTGGATTTTTGGTAAGGCATGAATAACGCTCCTGATTGGATTGTCTGCTTTAATGAACTCATATTCTTTTTGCATAATGTCTCTACTTTCCACAAGAGACTTCAGCTTGCAGTGAATTTCATCTTTGAACGGTGATGTGGGGGTCATGTGACAATTTCTGATAGAAAGTGGTGCTGTTCAATTGTCCCCGGATCTCATTCACATAGTCATCATTACCAACGCCACAGCTCCGCCCTTATCAGCATTACGCACTATCAAAGTGGAATCATTTTTTAAATCATCCAATGCTTGTCTCTGTTCTTTAGAGAGATGATTGTAGACTCTGTATTCTCGTTTCTTATTCAGAATCTTTTTCCAATCTGCAGTATGTTTCTAGGGAGGGATTTCTGTATCTGGGTCAGACTCTATTGTGTCACCCATAGCCTAAACACTCGTCTCACCCATAGCCTGAACACTCGTCTCACCCATAGCCTGAACACTCGTCTCACCCATAGCCTGAACACTCGTCTCACCCATACTGGACACATCCACATTTGGACTCATTTATGGGACAGAAGTACTCCCTATGTCTCGATGTACACAATCATTTCTGAAACTCATATATAATTTCTGTAAACATATATTGATTTTATATTTTGGATCAAGGGTTGTGTGGTGAAAGAATGTCTACAAACAAATGCACAATGAAAGGTTTTAAATGTAAGACTGGCTGTGTTACAAATGTTAACAATTTGGAGTTTTGAAAATTCAGCTCCAAAGCGATAAAAAAACTGTAATAAGACAAACGTGTGTGTGTATGTGTGTGTGTGTGTGTGTGTGTGTGTGTGTGTGTGCACGTGTGTTTGATTGCATTGTCAAGACACATATCATATCCACACTGGGAGGCATAGCCCATCTGCTCCTCCCACACACCACTACTGTTCATTTAGCAGCAGCCCTAATGCACAGATCTAATCAGTCTGAAACTAAATGCCTACTGGTGTGTATGTGTGTATGGGAGTGTGTGTGGATGCCTGCGTGCTATGCCAATATGGGAGGTTGCATTTGTGTTTGCTGTGTATCTGTGTCTGTGTTTGAATAATGGATTGACTAATAATTGTAATGATGTACATCTCCATATTTGCATATTCTCCCATGCAGACACAGCCGAGATAACAAAGTGTTCAGCAGTTAGGCCAACTGTACAGTAAAATATGGTATAATCCTACTGTAAATTACATCTCTGTTGAGTGCAACACAAAGCAATCTTGTACAGTACTTCTCATCTGGGTGTGTTCATCAAAATCCTTGTATTACCATATAGTACATCTGGGTGCATCGTTTAGAATGGCTTCAAAGATTGGGTCCAATGCTCCAATTATTTTGCTATTTTACATTTATTTTCCATTGACTCATTTAAGGGAGTTCTCACTATAGTGTGAGTGTTTGTGCGTGCTTGTGTGTGTGTGTGTGTGTTCAGTTGTTATGACAGTTATTAGTCATTAGAAGACATGGCTGCCCCTCCTCTCCATCCTCTGAGTTAAATGTTTTGCCCAGTTATATATTTTGCCTAGTTGAGAGATGTCATGGTTTCAGAGAAACTCTAGCTTTTACTGGTTATTTCCATGGCTGTGCTGATGGCGCCGTAACTGTGCCTTGAAAGTAGCACTGCGGTCACCACAGGGCAGTGGGAGTGTCTCGTGTCCAATGACATCAGATCAATGTGAGGGGGCGGCCATCTTGGCTCTAGCCGTTCAAGAGGGTGCCTGAGGAGAATGGAATCCGATTGGCCCTGTGATCCCTCTGCAGACAGCCGGACACAGATATCACCCTGTAGATAATTCACATATAGGCCAGACCATTGATCCAAGGCTTTGTAGCAAGGTCTGTGTACTTACAAATGTATAATACCAGCTCTGCACTTCTATGGATCTAAAATCCCTGTGATATGACTTGTGAGTCCACATAATTTTCTTTTCACACACACACACACACACACACACACACACACACACACACACACACACACACACACACACACACACACACACACACACACACACACACACACACACACACCTGCCCCTCACAGAGAAAAATATGGAAATAACTCTTGGCAGCACCCCAGAGTCTAAACAGTGAGAGTCATCCTTCGCTGCATAACACATCCCTCCATCCCTCCTTCCCATCCATCAGAGGAAATTAGAAGCCAGCCCCTCAGATAGCGCTGTGGACCGGGCCATGGGTTTGAGGAGCTAGCTTATTGTAATCGAATAGGCTGGTGGATGAAGCTGAATGTGTGTTATTATTAGCTGTGCTTTAGACCCAGTGCACTGTTCTCAATGGCTCCATTACAGCCATTGTCAGTACTGTAAAGGGCAGCTAAATGGCCATCCACAGCCCGTACAATAGACCCTGTTCTCATATGCTCCGTAGAGCCAAGGCCCCATTTATACAGATAGCAGAGTCCCCTCAGATATAATGGCCTCTTAATGTACTGTATACTAATCATTTGTCATGTGATACTGTGGCCTATGTAGGTACTGTAGCACCAGGAAAGCAAGGCAAACACATTGTATTAAGAATTCCGTAGCCATTGAAACTCTTCACAGATGATGTGTGAAGGGCAACATTCATTCCAAAGGTTGTAGGTCTGATTGTTATGTGTTCTATTAGATCTCAACTTGATCCACTGATGGCTAGAAAACAAAACAGATGGAAATAAAGACCAAATGAATCAAAGTTTTGGTGTCTAATGTGTTGTTAACTATGTTATAATCACTGTTGGGATCAGGCTTGTGGTGACGATCAGTGGTTCATGTGTTGACCTAGTAAGAGACGCTGCCCACTGCCCCCTGCACGCTCTGCTCACTAGACAGACAGAAGGCTGACACGTGGCTCTTTCCACATGGAACTTTCCACCCAATTGACTATGATATTAACTTTTTAATTTTAGAAACGTTTCACTCTCTTTCTCTCTCACATATGTTATATATATGTACACAGTTGAAGTCGGAAGTTTACATACACCTTAGCCAAATACATTTAAACTTTAACGTTTTTCACAATTCCTGACATTTAATCCTCCCTGTCTTAGGTCAGTTAGGATCACCACTTTTTTTAAGAATGTGAAATGTCAGAATAATGTTAGAGAGAATTATTTCTTTCAGCTTTTATTTCTTTCATCACATTCCCAGTGGGTCAGAAGTTTACATACACTCAATTAGTATTTGGTAGCATTGCCTTTAAATTGTTTAACTTGGGTCAAACGTTACAGGTAGCCTTCCTTCAAATTATGTAAATTAGCTTCTAAAGCCATGACATAATTTTCTGGAATTTTCCAAACTGTTTAAAGGCACAGTCAACTTGGTGTATGTAAACTTCTGACCCACTGGAATTGTGATATAGTGACTTATAACTGAAAAAATCTGTCTGCAAACAATTGTTGGAAGAATTACTTGTGTCATGCACAAAGTAGATGTCCTAACCGACTTGCCAAAACTCTAGTTTGTTAACATGAAATCTGTGGAGTGGTTGAAAAATTTGTTTAATGACCAACCTAAGTGTATGTAAACTTCCGACTTATATATATATATGCTGTGAGGCAGGCTGTCTCCTCTGTATTTTATCACAGTAGTGTCATGTGGTGTAGAAAAAGAGAGTTTGTTGTGCTGTAGAATCTTGTCTGTAGAGGAAGCTAGCAGAGCTAGTTGTTAGTCTACTAGTGTAGGGCTAGTGCATTGTGTCTTGTGTGGAGTTGAGTTGTTATTGGATTGTTATGGTGATCTGGCGTGTTGTGTCATTCTCACTGTTCACAGCAGAAGTGACTGGAGAGACAAGAGGAAACTGAAAAGTGTTGCATTCTGGGAGCAGATGGGCTGTTCTGGGTGCTATTTATGGAAGACTTAATGAATCTGTCGATAAAGGAAGCAATCTTTGAGCTTCTTCAATACACAGAGAAATACACTGAGGAAGTTCTCACAGCTGTCTTTAAATGTTTCTGAAATGAACAGCCCCCAAAATAAAGATGTCAAGGTGCTACAATTGACTTCCTTCAGACGGAAAGAAAGACTTAGTCGGTCACCACCTACAGTGTTTGTGCAGTCTGGGAAATGTCTCACTCTCTAGCTAGCAGTGACTTCTTTGCTGGTTGAGAGTGAAAATTTTACTGTGGTTTTGAAAAGAGTCCTATGTTTGCCCTTTTTGGGTGTTTTGGCAAATGTAAAGAGAAGGTTGTTTGCCTCTTAGCCACTGCAGACTGTGGATGTACCTTTAATGCTAGTTGTCTATTGGTGTAAGTAGTATACTCCTTTACCTTGTGATTTTCTGCTACAGCAGTCAGCAACATTTTAGCTTTCATGTATAGGAGGGACATAATCCCCAGGCTGGAATGGGCTGGTAACACCGGGGCTCTGTACAAAAAGGGCCAGAGCCGACTACTTTCTGAGGAGGCTCAGGTTCTTCAACGTGTGCAGTAAACTACTGCATACTTTCTACCAGTCTGTGGTGCCAGTGCCATTTTTTTGCAGTGGTGTGCTGGGGCGCCAACATAAAGGCCGGTGATGCTTCTCGGGTAAATAAGCTGATCAGGAAGGATAGCTCTGTTCCTGGGATTAGCCTTGACACTCTAGAGGAGGTGGCGGAGAGACGGATCCTGGCCAAACTGCTGGCCATCATGGACAACGTCACCCACCCTCTGCATGCCATGGTTATGATGCAGAGGAGCACTTTCAGTCACAGACTGATCCCACCACGGTGTGCCAGAGAGCGTTACAGGAGGTCCTTCCTGCCGGCTATTAGACTATTTAATGCCTCACCGGGGTGCCGTGCCATCGGCAACATAGACCTGGAACTGTTGGGGTGTTAGGACCTAGTTTAACAATTATGCATCCGTGAGTAACTCTGGTCTGTAATCACTCATTCACTCAGGACTGTATATACATATTCATGTACAGTTGTTATATCATATCACATTCAATATTGTAAGTAATTCTTGGACTGAACTTACATAGTCATTCACTCAGGAATGCATATTAGTATCCTGTCAGTTGTATCTTTTTTCATCGCTTTTACGTGCATTTATCTGTAATTAAACCCTGCACTAAGGACTGTATTTTAAGGGAATTATTATTATTACCCTAAATTATATCATACACACATTTAGCTATTTAAGTATCTCTTTCTGTCATTTACCTGTATATTAAGTAAACTATTATTACCCTCACTTATATCATACGCACATTTAGCTATTTAAGTATTTCTCTGCCATCTCACCTGTATAGTATAGTTAACCATGCAAATATTCCTTATTTATCTATATCAGATCTATCTATCTATCTATCTATCTATCTATCTATCTATCTATCTATCTATCTATCTATCTATCTATCTATCTATCTATCTATCTATCTATCTATCTATCTATCTATCTATCTATCTATCTATCTATCTATCTATCTATCTATCTATCTATCTATCTATCTATCTATCTATCTATCTATCTATCTATCTATCTATCTATCTATCTATCTATCTAATAATTCCATCATAATTTTTGACACCTGGTATCAACCTTATATTGTCGTGCCCTGTAGCCTATAGAGCATTAAACAAACAGTCTGCTTACATTAATGTGTTAAGCGTGTCACATACTGTAAGAGTCAAACTGTGTCACGTGTCACTTAGTCTTCCTCTTGAGTTATTGCATCAGACAGGACTGCTGGCAACCACAGGTAACAACAGTGGCTCACAGGAGAGAGAGGGACGTCCTCAGCACAACATTGTTTGACTGGCAGGTGTCAGATGACATCGGCAGTGAGGTGAGAGTGATGTCACAGCTCAAACCTGTCTCTGTGACAGAGAGATGACATCATATCCTTCCAGAAATAAAAACTTGGAAGGTTGGGTCAGTCCTCTCAGGGAAGCAAATGTAAACATCAGTGGAGGGACAAAAAAATATTTGTTTGCAAGCTAGGCTGCCATACTGTAGATACATTTTCAGGTGAATGTATTCAAGTTTGTTTATCTATAATTTCCGCTCAGTCAAGCCCACAGCCTTCTGGGAAGAAGGAAATTGGATTTGTAAATTGTGTTGTAAGCCTAAAGGATTAGGCCTAGTGCTGCAACAGTCGGCCAACAGTAATGGTACAAATCACAGAAGTAGAAAGGGGATATGTTTCAATCCATTTAGGCCCCCAAATATATGGAAGGTGACTAGAGAGATCGATAATAGACTATTAACTTAGTCCAACCTAATAAGTTAACTACAAGCCTGTGTTAGTAAGCTTGAGTTTATGCATTGTGTTCAACCTCTTTGGCATCTGTGACCTTTGTAAGGGGTCAAACTATCCCCTGCACCTGGCACCTCTGTAGGGAGCACTGGCGTGCCCCTGTTTGACATCCTGAGGGAAACAGGAAGAGGTTAAGTCCACATCAGTGTAATAGGCTTTTACCATTATCTAATAGCACAGCTGAACAGGTCTCTGAAGTTAACTTGGCATTGTGGAAAGACGCACATATGAAGCTCTTTGTTCCTCTGTTCCCAATGCTTTTAAGGAGGGGGAGGTTAAGTACTAGTGAGAAGGGGGGCATTTAAGTGGTTTTCCACCTATTTCTCCAGCCAGCATTTTTTTTAAGACTCTCTTTTGGTTTAGGTTTGTTTGGGGCATTGTGTAATGTTACCATGGCAATGACGTAGTCGCCCTAAGTGGAGGTTGTAATTTTTATGCCGTACCGTCTTGGCAGCTTTGGCCACTGTTTCTCACCGGGCCAGGGTTATTGTCATATGCTAGCAGTGAAGACTAGTATCTAAGAGCTGTTCATTTGTTGTTTCAACATTTATCTAAAAGTGGCCATTTTAATCTGTTATTGGCTTTAGTCTCGTAGGAGTCATGGCTATGGGTCTAAAATATATTGGACTTTGTTCAGTCTGTTCAGTATTCCACCCCACAGACACAATATTGTTTCACATTAATTATTAAAAAAGACAAAGTGAGGACTGAGTTTAATGCCGTTCTATTACCTCATCCATGTACTAACATAGCGGATACTGCCGCATATCGTCTCCCGTGACTATGCTTAGATCACATGCACTGTATCCTTCCTGAATACATGACCAGACTCCTGACTGATCATATGCTGAACCCTAAAACTCCCTCTGTGTAGACAGAAAGATGGATTTCCAGCCCGTCTGTCAAGATGTGAAGGGTAGTCGAGCCCTTAGGAAGCTGTTGTCTGCCGGTTGGCATGCAGTCATGTACAGTACAGTAAAATACAGAGCACCTCTGAGAGAACATAGTCCCCTATAAGAGACATTATAAATGGGTGGTTCGAGCCCTGAATGCTGATTGGCTGACAGCCGTGGTATATTGGCCATATACCACACTCCCTCGGGCCTTATTGCTTTATAGGCTCTATGAATTATACCGCCTTCCACATTCTATTTTTACTTCCTACCGAGGTGCTGACTTCCGGAGCGATTTCCGCTACTGTTTTTATCATTAGCTTACTAACTAGCAAACTGTCATCAATGCATTTCTGACTGAAATTGTTCGCAATGACTATGTTTAAATTACAGCCCCGTGAAGGAGGTGCCAATGAACATTGTTCAGTGCCTCTGTGTTCAGTTTCTTTAAAATGTAATGGTATTGTGAGCTTCCATAGTTTCCAGGTCGATGTAGAGGCTAGCGCTCAGAAAAAGGTGGTTGATGCCAGTACGTCGTAACTAGCTAGCTACAGTCATATTAGCTAGCTAATTTAACTATTAACTGTATCTATATAGTTACTTCATAAATTATGTAACGTTGTCAAAATCATTTTTGCACTACACAATTAACATTTATGAGAAGAGTCAGCCCTCAAATGCTAGCTACCTAATGTTAGCTAGCAAATCAGAATTGAAACTTACTAGCTAGCTAACATTAAGGTAGCTAACATCAGCAAGGTAAATGCATAGCTCTGAGTCTGGCTGGCACTGACAGGAGTATAGATTAAAGTTAAATACAGCATGGTGAAGGTGAATGAAATTCTTCAACATCTTGCTAGCTAGCTAGCAACATTAGTAAAGCCAGCTGCAGTCACATATTGGCTACCTAGCAACATGACAATTTCAAATTTCTGGAGGCAGTTGAAATGCAATTTGAGCTTGTCCACCAAGGCCAGCCCAACCTGGGTTGACTTCAAAGTGCCAATGGAAACACGGCTTAAGTGTACTACAATATACATGTAAAGAATGGGGGGTGTAGGGCTGGTGAAATATGATAATCTACCGTGGGACTTGGTACTCACCTTCATAGTTGTCTATGTAGCTTCCTATATACACCTTGAACCCCTTTTCGTTCTTGCTAGCTGGAGTCTCTGAGGCTGATTTAACAATTCAATGTATATCATTAATATTAATTTGAGGCAAGTCCTGAAGACACCTAGTAAAAAACTGCGACATAGTGGTAGTAATGTTATATTGTCGATAACAACTAGACTGACTTCTGTTCTATAGTATGTGCCACCGGAAATTGCCACACCGGTAGGAAGTGTGCTTAGAACGTTCGGTCATGGAATGTGCATAAGGGCTATTAGGCACTAGTCTATCTAGGACAGCATATGTATCTCACTTATATCCTTGCATCTGCTTATCTACGTCTAGTCTCTATTGGTCCTGCCCTGGGCTGTCTCCAGTCTGTCTGCCTGTCTGTCTAGAAGAGGTAGCTAGCCTACAGCTCAGTGAGAACTCTTCCTCTAGTCTAGATCTCCCAGGAGAGGCCATGACACTGCTCTCACCCAGGAGAGGCCATGAATGACCCCCCCCCCCTCGCCCAACCTACCTCTCTTTACCCACAATTCCACTCTTCCCCGTCCAAGTTCTGCCCCCGGAGCAGTGCATCGTGTGTTGCATGGGTGAACTGTCAGGGCTTTGACGACTCCTCATGAATAAATGGAAACTAAGGCTGCGTTTACACAGGCAGCCCAATTCTGATCTTTTGTCCACTAATTGGTCTTTTGACCAATCACATCAGATCATTTCACATCAGATATTTTTCAGAGCTGATTGGTCAAAAGACCAATTAGTGAAGAAAAAAAACATCAGAATTGGGCTGCCTGTCTAAACGCAGCCTCTGTGTTTATGGAAATCTTCTGAAAGGTGAATTCATCTCTCAGTGTCTGGTGGATTTTGCCTGTGCTTAGCTCTATTCCGCTTATTTTTTATCCTGAAAAACTCCCCAGTTCTTAATGATTACAAGCATACCCATAACATGATGCAGCCACCACTATGCTTGAAAATATGGAGAGTGGTACTCAGTGATGTGTTGGATTTGCCCCAAACATAATGCTTTGTATTCAGGGAAAAACGTTAATTGTTTTGCCACATTTTTTGCAGTATTACTTTAGTACTTTGTCGCAAACAGGATGCATGTTTGGAATATTTTATTCTGTACAGACTTCCTTCTTTTCACCCGGTCAATTAGGTTAGTATTGTGGAGTAACTACAATGTTGTTGATCCATCCTCAGTTTTCTCCTATCACAGCCATTAAACTGTGTAAGTATTTTAAAGTCACCATTGGCCTCATGGTGAAATCTCTGAGCGGTTCCTTCCTCTCCTGCGACTGAATTAGAAATGGTGCCTGTATTTTTGTAGTGACTTGGTATATTGATACACCATCCAAAGTGTAATTAATAACAAAGGGATATTCAATGTTTTTTTGTTTTTTTTGTCATCTACCAATAGGTGCCATTCTTAGTGAGGCATTGGAAAAACCTCCCTGGTCTTTGTGGTTGAATCTCTGTTTGAAATTCACCACTCGATTGAGGGACGTTACAGATAAGTGTATATGTTGGGTGAGGTAGTCATTCAAAAATCATGTTAAACAATATTATTAAAGTGGGTCCATGCAACTTATTATGTGACTTGTTTGTTTCACTGAAACATGGATCTCTCTGTATACTCTGTCGAAGTCAGTGCAGCCAGCAGTATTCTCTGTAATGGTGTTTGTTTTTCACTGGTTGCCCTTTTCTTGTGGCATCAGGTCACAAATCTTGCTGCTGTGATGGCACACTGTGGTATTTCACCCAATAGAAATTAGAGTTTATCAAATCTGGATTTATTTTCAAATTCTTTGCAGGTCTGTGTAATCTGAGGGAAATATGTGTCTCTAATATGGTCATACATTTGGCAGGAGGTTAGGAAGTGCAGCTCAGTTCCACCTCATTTTGTGGGCAGTGTGCACATAGCCTGTCTTCTCTTGAAAGCCAGGTCTGCCTACAGCGACCTTTCTCAATAGCAAGGCTATGCTCACTGATTCTGTACATAGTCAAATCTTTCAGTCACAGTGTTCAGGTATTCTGCCACTGTGTACTCTCTGTTTAGGGCCAAATAGCATTCTAGTTTGCTCTGTTTTAATTATGTTTTTGTGTTCTCATGATTCGGTTGGGCCTAATTGTGTTGCTGTCCTGGGACTCTGTTTGTGTTTGTGAACAGAGCCCCAGGACCAGCTTGCTTAGTGGACTCCAGGTTAATCTCTCTGTAGTTGATGGGTTTGTTATGGAAGGTTAGGGTTTTATAATTTAACGTTTATTTTCTAAATTTTGAATTTTGTTGTTACCGGCCTGCTATGCATGCATTATTTGGTGTTTTATGTTGTACACAGAGTATATTTTTGCAGAATTCTGCATGCAGAGTCTCAATTTGGTGTTTGTCCCATTTTGTGAAATCTTGGTTGGTGAGTGGACCCCAGACCTCACAACCATAAAGGGCAATGGGTTCTTTAACTGATTCAAGTATTTTTAGCCAGATCCTTATTGGTATGTCGAATTTTATGTTCCTTTTGATGGCGTAGAAGGCCCTTCTTAACTTGTCTCTCAGATCGTTCACAGCTTTCTGGAAGTTACTTGTGACTAGGTTTACATGTGATGTTAAGCCCTGGAATCTGGGAAATGTTGCTTAAATTCATAAAAAACGTTAGCTTATAACAGTGAACTTTTTTTGTAGGATAGACATAAGGCAATTCTAGGTCTTGTGGCATGTTTTGTTTAAACTATCCCCAATTCAATGGAATTGCAACCCTCTGCATGCACAGTGCATTCTTCCATGTAATGCTGATTCTCAAGATCTTGCACACTAATGAGATGCTATTGAGCCCACACGACTACACTGTCTGAGCCAAGGACTACATGCTTTCGTAAGTTTTGATTACAATACTGGGTGGGGTGAATATATTTTATATGACATTGGCCTACATGATTTGTTGTTAACTAGTAAATAGTTGCCTAAAGGTTTTAACTTGCTTGAGCCTGCTTACTGAGGAGTGTTAATTCACCATGTTCATACATGTTTCATTTTAAAACATTTATCTTACAAAGAAGTTGTTTAATCTAACTGCTTAACTATTTATCTGTTCATCATTTTTATTTAATCTTGACAGGAAAATGCCACAGGCACTATCTGATTTGTGGAGACATTTCACTGCAGCTAATGTAGAAGGAAAAGCTGTGTACATTTGCAAATACTGTGCAAAGTTTTTTTGACTCAATGGAGGAACGTAGTCAGAGAAATGCTGATGAATGTCTTGCTCGAGCTGCGTATGCAACTGGTTCACCTCTGATGCTCACATTACAATGTGTATTGGAAGAGATTTTTTAATGTTCTTCACCCAGCATACACCCCTCCAACCAGACATGCTTTATCTACTCATTTGCTGGATGCAGAGTTCAACAGAGCTCAAGTGAAGGTCAAGCAAATCATAGAGAAAGCAGACTGTATTGCAATCATCTCTGATGTGTGGTCGAATGTTTGTATGCAAGGAATAATTAACTACATCATCTCCACCCCTCAACCTGTATTCTACAAGAGCATAGACACAAGGGACAACAGACACACCGGTCTCCACATTGCAGATAAGCTGAAGGCAGTCATCAATGACCTTGGACCACAGAAGGTATTTGCACTGGTGACAGACAATGCTGCGAACATGAAAGCTGCTTGGACTAAAGTGGAGGAGTCCTACCCTCACATCACACCCATTGGCTGTGCGTTGAATCTGCTCCTCAAGGACATCATGGCACTGAAAACAATGTAAACACTCTACAAGAGAGCAAAGGAAATGGTGAAGGGTCATCAAGTTATAGCAGCAATCTACCACACCAAGCAAAGTGAGAAGGATAAGAGTATCACATTGAAGCTGCCCAGCAATACCCATTGGGGTGGTGTTGTCATCACGTTTGACAGTCTCCTGGAGGGGAAGGAGTCTCTCCAATAAATGGCCATATCACAGTCTGCCGATATGGACAGCCCCATCAAGAGGATCCTCCTGGATGATGTATTTTGGGAGAGAGTGGTAAGCAGCCTGAAACTCCTGAAACCTATAGCAGTAGCCATTGCACGGATTGAGGGAGACAATGCCATCCTGTCTGATTTTCAGACTCTGCTTGCAGATGTAAGAGAATAAATCTGTACTGCCCTGTCCATTTCACTGTTGCTCCAAGCAGAGGAAACTGCGGTTCTGAAATACATCAAAAAGTGTGAAGACTTCTGCCTGAAGCCCATACACGCCTCAACGTACATGTTGGACCCCAAGTATGCTTGCAAGAGAATCCTGTCTGGTGCAGAGATCATCAAGGCCTATGGCATCATCACTACCGTGTCGTGCCACCTTGGCCAGGATGAGGGCAAGGTTCTTGGCAGTCTGGCAAAGTACACTTCCAAGCAAGGGCTTTGGGATGGAGATGCAATATGGCAGTCGTGCCAACATATCTCATCAGCAACCTGGTGGAAGGGACTTTGTGGATCTGAGTCGCTTCCCCTGTTGCCTCCATCATCCTCCAAATCCCACAAACATCAGCCACCTCAGAGCGCAACTGGTCCTTGTTTGGGAACACACACACCAACAATTCCACCAACAGGCTGACCAATATAAGGCTTGAAAAATTGGTGGCAATCCGGGCAAATTTGAGGCTTTTTTAGCCTGACAACGAGCCATCCTCAACAAAGTTGGAAAGTGACAGTGAAGATGAGGCCTCACAGTCTGATGTTCAAGAGGTGTACATTGAGGAGGTCCAGGGAGAAGACATGGAAGCCTGAGAGGAAGACAACCAAAGCTTTAGTTTCTAGACTATCATTTTACAGATGTATGTTGAAAATGTTTTTGGGAGATGCGATGGATCATTGGAGATCATTCAATATTCCCTTTCTTTTGTTGTTCAGTGAAATCATCCCATGTGAAGAGTCAACTCGTTTAATTAAAGATCAATTCGTAACTAAATCGTTTTTTTTTTTTTCTACTGGAAGGATTTAATCATTTGCAATTATGTCTAGGTAAAAAGTTTATGTTTCTGTCTCCATATGATATGGTAAATATATCCAATGCATATGTTTGCTGTAACCCTGTAACACAAGCTGACATGCTAACTTTAGCTATTCGCGGTAGCTGGCAGGTGCCATGTAGGTAAAAGGCTTGTCACCTGCTCAGGGACACGGAGAGACAGGTCCAAAGTCTGGACTCCAGTCTCAGCCCTGTGGGGTTGATACTGTATGTTGGCCATAGTGTTTCATTGTATAGATTTGTATTGCTCCAGTAAGACGTCATGCTCACCTGTACCTCTGCTGGTGTCGTTGTGTGAATGTCTTGTACTCCTGTACTCTCCTGTCCTTTGTCATGTGATCTGGGTGTTGACATCCTGTATTCTCCTGTCCTTTGTCATGTGATCTGGGTGTTGACATCCTCTCTTAACCCCTCTTACCCCTTTGTCCCCCTCATCCCCCCGTTCTCCTCTGGTAGTGATGGCTCTGTCATCAGTGTGTCCTCTCAGTGGACCTGGGGTCAGGTTTGCCAGGCTTCCTGATGGGTCTCTGTCCCTAGCAGGGCAAGGTGGCTCTGATAGCAGCAGGGATAGGATCACACACATTCCCACATTACATTCTCCTCTTCACTGGATCCTTCACCTCAGAATCTTCTGCCAGCCTAGCTCCTACGCTAAGTTTAGAAGGATGGTATGATACTAATATTTGAGACACGGCGTACCCATACACACATACATACACACATACCAACACACACATACCAACACACATACCAACACACACATACCAACACACACATGCATGCACACATACCAGCACACACATACAGGCACATAGAGAAACACAATATGAGAGCTTTATATTCACTGATGCTGACACTGCTTCAACAACTGACAATCATGTATTTTCTCAGCAAGAACACTCACAGTCTTTGAGAGTATTGAATGGAGAGTATGGCTTTAGAGTCAGGTTACCATCTGGGAATTGCCTTAACAACATGAAATGAAATGTGTCTGTGTGTATGAGAGAGAGAGAGAGAGAGAGAGAGAGAGAGACGCAGCGAGAGAGACGAAGAGAGAGAGAGCTCATCCAGTTCTGTCCAGAAGGCTGTTATAATTGTTGTTTTGTCCATGCTTGCCCATTCACTAAATCCTGTTAATTTATGGCCCTGTATTTCAGGACCTGGGGAAAAGCCTCTATGGGCTCTTCGTGTGCGTGTACAGTATGCGTGTCAAATCAAATCAAATGTATTGGTCACATACACGTGGTTAGCAGATGTTTTTTTCGGGTATAGCGAAATGCTTGTGCTTCTAGCTCCAACAGTGCAGTAATATCTAACAAGTAATATCTAACAGTTTCACAAGATATACCCAAATACACATAAATCTAAGTAAGGAATGGATTGAGAATATATACACCCCAAAAAAAAAAACATCTACTCATTCAAGGGTTTTTCTTTATTTGCACAATTTTTTTACATTGTAGAATAAAAGTGAAGACATCAAAACTATGACATAACACATATGGAATCATGTAACCAAAAAAGTGTTAAACAAATCAAAATATATTTTATATTTGAGATTCTTCAAATAGTCACCCTTTGCCATGATGACAGCTTTGCACACTCTTGGCATTCTCTCAACCAGCTTCACCTGGAATGTTTTTCCATCAGTCTTGAAGGAGTTCCCACTGCGGTCCGACTAATTCCAAACCATCTAAATTTGGTTGGAACCAAAAATCTCAAATTTGGACTCCAGACCAAAGGACAAATTTCCACCGGTCTAATGTCCATTGCTCGTGTTTCTTGGCCCAAGCAAGTCTCTTCTTATTATTGGTGTCCTTTAGTAGTGGTTTCTTTGCAGCAATTCGACCATGAAGGCCTGATTCACACAGTCTACTCTGAACAGTTGATGTTGAGATGTGTCTGTTACTTGGGCTGCAATCTGAGGCTGGTAACTCTAATGAACTTATCCTATGCATTAGAGGTATTTCTGGGTCTATCATTCCTGTGGCGGTCCTCATGAAGCTGGTTGAGAGAATGCCATGAGTGTGCAAAGCCGTCATCAAGGCAAAGGGTGGCTATTTGAAGAATCTCAAATATACAGTTGTTTAACACTTTTTTGGTTACTACATGATTTCATATGTGTTATGTTATAGTTTTGACGTCTTCACTTTTATTCTACAATGTA
>CM042389.1:10982807-10990307 GCA_023634145.1 Thymallus thymallus
CTGGCTTACTAGTAGTTATTCATATTAGGCCAGTCCATGGTTCCTGCTTTGGGATTTTGATACTGAGGCTCTTGCTCTGAGTAAACTCAGTCTCTTGTGACAGAGGCCAGCATTCACGAGAGATTTGGTGCTGGGTGACAAGATTACAGTAGATGACATGATTAGAAACTATGGATGGCCATAACATGTAACAGGACAAGATATAATGTACATTTATGTGGAGGTCTATGGACAATCAGTCATGTTTGGCTTTGATAATGTGGGTTACTGGCATGATAATGTAGGTTACTGGCATGTGTCAGAAAGCTAGATTGGGTGAATTGTCTACCCTTTGTTTTCTGCCTGACCGTGTTAAATCATCAATTCACTGTCTCAGGGTGTCCAGAGGACCGTGTTAAATCATCCATTCACTGTCTCAGGGTGTCCAGAGGACCATGTTAAATCATCCATTCACTGTCTCAGGGTGTCCAGAAGACCGTGTTAAATCATCCATTCACTGTCTCAGGGTGTCCAGTCCAGAGGACCATGTTAAATCATCCATTCACTGTCTCAGGGTGTCCAGAGGACCGTGTTAAATCATCCATTCACTGTTTCAAGGTGTACTGAGGACCGTGTTAAATCATCAATTCACTGTCTCAGGGTGTCCAGAGGACCGTGTTAAATCATCCATTCACTGTCTCAGGGTGTCCAGAGGACTGTGTTAAATCTTCAATTCTCTGTTTCAGTGTGTCCAGAGGACCGTGTTAAATCATCCATTCACTGTTTCAGGGTGTACTGAGGACCATGTTAAATCATGCATTCACTGTTTCAGGGTGTACTGAGGACCGTGTTAAATCATCCATTCACTGTCTCAGGGTGTCCAGAGGACCGTGTTAAATCATCCATTCACTGTCTCGGGGTGTCCAGAGGACCGTGTTAAATCATCCATTCACTGTTTCAGGGTGTCCAGAAACTACTACCTGCACTCCAATAGGAATGATCATTTTCAGTTTTACTGTCCCAAAACTCTTTCTGTTTTGGGTTCATATGGAACTGAACAGTACAGGACCCTGGCATATTAACTGTGGAAGAGAAGCAGTGGTTGGCTCCTGGTCTGCAGGGTGTTATACAATGGTCATTGAAGGGAAATGGACTAAGCGCTGATCATGCACGCTGGTCCCCTGTTTTAACAGATTGCCTTCTGCTTCCTGCTTCCCCTTCAGAGCCAATAGGATTATTTGTCTGATTTGACAGTAGCCCTACCAATCATGTGGGCGGCAGGCAGGGAGGGGGCCTGGCCAGAGAGGGATCCCAGTGAATAATGGGATGCAAGCGTAATGCGAGCGCTGTGTCATTAGTAGGACTATGATGATACCCTTTTGTATTATTCTGTAGATATTCTGTATCTCTCTCTCTCTCTCTCATTATTTTTCACTCTCTCTCTGACAGTGCATCAGAAGCCTGTTAAGGCCCTGTGAGTTGCTGCAGTGGGTAGGCTGATGTTCCTGCTGTGGCAAAGGGCTCTCTGTAGTGGGCAACACACAAACACACACGCGCACATGTTTCGCACTACAGTCTATTTCTTTCTCTGCTCTTCCATGTTATAAACAGGTTATAAACAGGTTATAAGCAGTTACGCATGGTATTGAGTAAATATAATTGATAGTTGTAGGTTAATGTTTGAATGTGTAAACATACAGACATATAGCAGTTACACATCAGAGGAGGTGTGGCCCCTGACCCCTCCCTGGCCACTGGCCCCTGCCTGGACCCTGCCTGGCCCCTGATCCCTCCCTGGCCCCTGACCCCTCCCTCGCCCCTGACCCCTCCCTGGCCGCTGACCCCTGCCTCGACCCTGCCTGGCCCCTGACCCCTCCCTGGCCCCTGGCCCCTGAGTTCCTCTACCCGTAGTGTGATACTGTACACACACCTGGAGTGTCTGACACACACACCGTCACGCACCACTGTTTGGACTAACACACCAATTACATTGTGTGTGTGTGTGTGTGTGTGTGTGTGTGTGTGTGTGTGTGTGTGTGTGTGTGTGTGTGTGTGTGTGTGTGTGTGTGTGTGTGTGTGTGTGTGTGTGTGTGTGTGTGTGTGTGTGTGTGTGTGTTTGTGTGTTTGTGTTTGTGTGTTTGTGTGTGTGTGTACATGAAAAGTGCATTGCTTAACAACTTTCATATGACGTCAGTGCTGTTTATTGAGAGATCCTGGTGGAACTGGGAAGGATTTTACGGATGTATGTTGTGTGGTTCTGCAACCATGCTTCAGTATTTCTACAACCCTCATGTCTATAGTGAAGAATAATAGCTGCGGTACTGTCATTTCTGAATGGCCTGGTTGTTTCCCAGGCTGATTGACTGATTGATGCGTGTGAACTGAGAGTCTCCAGGTATTAACTGGGCCTTACTCTCCTGGTGGAGTGGTCTCAGGGGAGGCAGTTTATTCAGAGAGCTGGGAGACTAGCTGACCCTCCTCTCTATAAAGGGACATTAATCCCCATCACATCGATGTAGACACTGATCTATAGGACTATAGGCTACCATAGTCATGAATAGGAATGAGATGGATTTATGCAACAAAGAGTTTTGGATTTATGCTAAACAGAGTTAGCCTAGCGCCTAACTAAATAAGTACTTGATGTAGGCTAACTCACCTTGTCCACCAGACCACCACCAACGGGTCTAACATGACCTGTTTTTACACTCACACATACAGTACACTGCAGCACATTACTAAAGCAATCTGTGGCTAATTCCTCAGAGATACACTGTGACTCATCTGTTTGCATTCACAGGTGCAAAGGTGACCCCATTCTACTCTCTCACAGGCACTCTGCAGCAATCTTTCTCTCTCTCTCTGCCTCCACTCTCTCTCCCTCCCTCCTCTCGCTCCCTCTCTCCCTTCTCTCTCTCTCCCTCTCTCTAGCATCTCCTCTAGGGCTGGATTCAGTAACTTCCCATGTTGTAGATTCAGCTCTTGTCTTCAGTCTTTGTTTAGATGGTCATAATGAATGACCATCTAAACAAACCACTTCAATGTTAAGTGCTCTTATTTCTGCCACCATTAATGGAACTTTGACAGCATTGTTGCCTTGAGTGGAAACTAGTTTAGATTTAATTAAGCCACTTAAAGTGTGCCACTCAAAATCAAAGGCTATTCCCTAAAGTGCCGCTTTATAACAAACTATAGAGAGAGAGAGAGAAAGAGAGGCAGAGAGAGAGATGAACCAAGAAAGTGTAAGATGGGGCTGAGAGAGGAAAATATGTTCCTATTGCACTGCAGTGTCTGAGGAGATACAGATATGTCAACACACACACAGAGACAGAGACAGAGAGAGAGAGAGAGAGAGAGAGAGACAGAGAGAGAGAGAGAGAGAGAGAGAGAGAGAGAGAGAGAGAGAGAGAGAGAGAGAGACAGAGAGAGAGAGACAGAGAGACAGAGACAGAGACAAAAGGCCCAGTGCAGTCAAAAACATGATTTTCTTGTGATGTATATATATTTGCACACTATCAGGTTGGAATAATACGGTGGAATTGTGAAAATTATGATAATGCCCTTTTAGTGTTTGAAAACTGCCTGAAATTACAGCCTGTGTTTGTGTAACGGGGTTTTGGCCTTTGATGGTGACATCACCATGCGGTAAATTGGTTAATAGACCAATAAGAAAGAGATATCTTTCTTATTCAAATATCTCTGCCAATAATATTATTTTCAGTTTTCCCCTCTCCACTCAGACCACTCCCAGACAGCCAGCAAAAGTATTGCTAAGAAGCTATTTTTGTCCATTTTAATTGAAAACAATCACACTAAGGTACTTCATTGTTACCCAGAAAATATTTGATATTGAGATAAAAACTGCTGCATTGGACCTTTAAGGCAGAAGCATGGCTGGCCTACCCTTGGGGAGGTGTATTGAGACAGTTGACACTACACAGTTGACACTACACAGCTGACACTACACTACAGAACCATCTATATGTGATGTCACACACACTCACACACAAACACACACACACACACACAAACACACACACACACACACACACAGGAGGTGTATTGAGACAGTTGGCTTGTCGTGAGCAGCTGACACTACACACTGTCCCTCGAGACAGGGGATTCTCTATATGTATTGACACAGTCAATGATGTGGCTGAGTTCTGGGGATCCATCTTTATCCGTCCTTCCGCCTGTCTGTTTGTCTGTCTGTCTGTCTATGGGTCTCTCACACTGTATGGAGAAATTACCTAATTTGACTCTCATGGCTGACCTGCTCAATGTGCTCATCCTTTCTGGGACATGTGATGCTCAGTACTGTGAATATTATATACAGTGATGCTGACATTATATAATGCAACTGATGTGGCAATGTATGAATTAACACGGCGGAATTGATCCCCTCCCCTGTCTCACTGTGTTGAGTTTGATAGGAATGAGTTGACATTACCTCAAAACTGTCCGCCTACAGTATTGTTATGAACAGTGAGTGCCTCTGAACAGACAGCAAACTCACATTCACTGGAGTTACGGAAGTGATCATTTAGTTGGCTTAGCTAAAGTGTACTCTTTAAAAGGTCCTGTGTCCGGACCCAGAGAATGATTGACATTTGCAGTAGGCAGCTGATGTATTGCTTGCTTGTTGAAGTTGGGATTGGAATTGAGCATCAGCTGAAAAGTATCATTAGCCATGTCCAGGAGAGATTATGCAGGATGGTGCTGAAAGGTTGAATAACAGGGCCATCTTATATTCATCTGCTAGCCAGATAACCGGTGGGTGTCCTCAGTGGTGGAAAAAGTACTCAATTGTCATACTTGAGTAAAAGTAAAGACACCTTAATAGAAAATGACTCAAGTAAAAGTAAATGGAATTGCTAAAATGTACTTAAGTATCAAAAGTAAAAGTATAAACCATTTAAAATTCATTATATTAAGTAAACCAGACGGCACAATTCTTTTTTTATTTTTGGGACGGATAGCCAGGGGCACACTACAAACAAAGCACATGACCAGGGATGTTCTCTTGATAAGTGTGTGAATTGGACCATTTTCCTGTCAAAATGTACTTTTGGGTGTCAGGGAAAGTATATGGAGTAAAAAGTACATTATTTTCTTTAGGAATATAGTAAAGTAAAATTACAAGTTGGCAAAAATATATCTCCTCTATATCTCCTCTCTCATGCACACAGATACAGTATAATACACCCAGTGGTGTAAAGTACTTAAGTAAAAATACTTTACACCACTGGGTGTATTATACTGTATCTGTGTGCATGAGAGAGGAGAGGAGAGGAGAGGAGAGGAGAGGAGAGGAGAGGAGAGGAGAGGAGAGGAGAGGAGAGGAGAGGAGAGGAGAGGAGAGGAGAGGAGAGGAGAGGAGAGGAGAGGAGAGGAGAGGAGAGGAGAGGAGAGGAGAGGAGAGGAGAGAAGGAGAGAGAAGAGGAGAGGAAATGTGAGACGAGAGCAGAGAAAAAACATTTGTTTTTTAAAAAGGAGAGGAGAGGTGTGGTCAATATCTATAGGCTGGCGGAGGCAGCTCTCACTGACAGCCGTCAGTCCTCTTAACAGGCTTCACACACCATCTGTGCAGAGAGCTCTTCTCCCTCTCTGACTTGTTTCCTCTCCCTCCATCCTTCCCTCCCTTCTTCTGTCTTTCACTGTCGCCCGCTCTTACTCCCCCCCACCCCCCTCCCTCCCTCTTGTGCCATATCTCTCTCCCCTTCCTCTGTATTGTATAACAGAGTTGATGTAGTCATCATTCTGTCCTTGTGCCATGAAGCTTTAACAATTGCAACACGCAACCCAACAGACTGTCATAAACCCCTAGCTCTGCCACTGTTTCCATCCAATGCTTTGACTGACTTACTGACTGCCTGACTGACTGACTGCCCATGCACGGCTTATCGGCGGTATCATGCAAATTCCAACTAAATCAATAGCAAACAGGCTTACTGTAGTCTATTCTGTGATGGCTAACTAGATTTCATTTCCATTATGTATGGAGTCAGTCTAGCGCTCCTCTATTGCTCTTCATTTGAGGAATTCTCTAAAGGAACTGGGAACATCAGGTTTTCCTTGTTTTCCTAATAGGCCCATCTGTGCGATTGCAGCTTATTCAGCACTAACTCCACTCTATTATTCCAGCCATTGTCCGTGGAAGCGGGCCTCGCACATGAAAGGACTCTAATTCCATCTGAACAGATAAGGCTTGATTCAGACTTAGAAATGTACGCCTGAACAGATGAGGCCTGATTCAGACTTAAAAATGTATGCCTGAACAGATAAGGCTTGATTCAGACTTAGAAATGTACGCCTTTCCTACCCACTTGGTATTCAGACTTGTTGGTATTCAGACTTGTTGGCATTCAGACTTATCGTATGAAGGAGCGTAAAGGGCTTTGCAGTCATGGTTCCCTTGCGCGAGAGGAATAAATGATATTCAACTGCTGAAAACCCTCCCACTTTATGGCCCAGAGAGTTTTCATTAAATAGGGTTTTCAGTACATTGAAGTCTAGCCATCCCTTTAAATTAGGTGTACCTTTAATTTGAATTAGAAAGTTGTCATATTCAAGTTCAATCCATGAAATATTGGAAGGTGAGAAAAGTGTACAATAGGGGTTGACCAGCAGTCCTATAAATCTGTGATGACCATTGACTGTGATGACAATGGTCCAGTCGTCGTGTGCCAAGCTCCAGGTTTAAACTGCTACATATGGTATGCATTCCATAATGATACAAATAGGATACATGTCCCAAATTATTGCACATCTTTTAATACGTTAGCCTAATATGATCCACTATTGCTAGCGATCCTCAGGAACAACCGCGCGAACGTGAGAGAGGAAAGAAAGGTAAACTAACGATGTAATGGAATGATGCTAAATGTAAAGAAACTAACACTAAAGTGACAGTTATAAATGTATGGGGATCTAACTGATGGTGGCTACCGATAGTGGCTAATATTTAACATGATACAAATTGTTAAAAATACAGTGAAAAGTCTGGGCAAATAATTAAAACATTCTAGAAATCAATATAAAATCAAGTTTGGCGATATATAAATTGAAGGTCAGAATACGCGTAGAGAGAGTGCATAAAAAGGGAATTACATGCCATTTACGCATGCTTAACTCGGGTCGGAATTCCCTCCAGCAAGATCAATACCTGGAGTAAGATTGGATAGCACTCTGCTCTGCTCTCTCTGTTTCTCTAATAAGATTGCATGTCAGTGGCCTCTCTGCATTCCGTACACCCAGATTGTAATTGATTTCTGCTCGTTTTTTGGCCATATTGGCCTGTGGTGGCTGATGAAGCATGTGTGTGTTCTTGTATGCTAGGATCACAACAAATGCGAGCTTAGTGTGTGTGTGTGTGCGTGTGTGTAAACAGGTTGATTAATACCTGTTTTCCACTATTTGCTCTATTTTCTCTCTGTGATTACTCATTCAATCAGCCAGTCATGTCTGTCCATTGGTGTTCTATCCATCCCTCTGTTTTCATGGTGTCTGTCCATTGGTGTT